>MU226169.1:4086909-4104938 GCA_018584345.1 Thuja plicata
AATCAGTAGTCTATGATGAGGCATGGCTGTTTGGAAAGGCCCTATGGACTATTATCTTGCAAAAGGCTTTGAGATTCATTTTCAGCAGTGAAAGATTTACCAGAGGTTATCAATATGGTTTCAAACTAGTGGAGCATCTTTCCCTGTTTAGGAAAGGTTCATATTTTTCTCTTCCTGTAAATGGTCATGTATGAATCTTTCTTTGTTGTTGGTCCTGCTAGTGAGGTCTCCTCACCTTTTGTAGATAAGTTTTGCTTTCCAGTTTTGTTGCGTTGTAGTGTAGTCTTTCCCTGCTTTCTTAGTTAGTTGTTGTTTTCTCCTGCTTTGTTTTAGTTTGCCCTGCTCCCCTCCGCCCTCCCTATTTGCAGCTGCTCATTGATTTCCTTGGTCTAGACTCCGTAACTCAATGCTTAAGGCACTTTCTTAACCAGATATGTTGGATTCTCTATGCACTTTGCAGTACATATTCCCCAGTCGGAGCCAGCTGTTGCCTGACTTTAAGTCACCCATTTTTTTTTTTTGGCAATATTGGAGTCCTATGGTCATGTCAAGTTGGTCTGGTCAGTCTGGTGTCTAGTTCTAAGTCTTCCCTAGAACAGGAAGTCTTTGTTGGGTTCCCCTTCCTTTACCATCTTGATTTAGCCAGGTGGGTTGTTATCAGAGTTTCATTGCTTTGGGTAGGTCGTAGATCCTAACCCGACAGAGACTTGTACTTCATGGATGTTTCTTTTTCAGGCAGAAGAATGGTTTCAAGACATGATTTTCAGATGCTAAAGGTGGTGGTCTCCATTATTTCAATGCATATCTCTATTCTCTGAGACAAGACGAAGCCAATGCAACAAACGGCGAGCAATTTGGTTAAGAAATGAGCGAGAACGAGCTCGACAGGATTTCAAAAATCATCTTCTCCATGGCGGAATTCTACCTAAGAAAGTGATTTTCTACAAAGAAGAACTTTGCACTGTGCGGGTTTCGCACCTCTTTGATTATTTTCCGCAAGCTTAGTTATAGTAAGGTGGGTCCGATGTATTAAAAAGGAATATTATGTTATATTGCGGGTTTCACACCCCCTCATACATTTTCCGCAAAGGAGAAGCACTTTTTGAGTTTTCCGCCAAGGAGAAGCACTTTTTGAGTTTTCTGCAAGGAGAAGCACTTTTTGAGTTATCCGCCAAGGAGAAGCTCATTTTCCATTTTCTGCCAAAGAAGCTATAATGTCAAATCCCGCAATGGAGAAGCAGATTCGGTATTTTCTGCCAGAAGCATTTAGTTTGGGATTTTCTGCCAATTGCATTAGAGGCTCGAGTTCAAGATAAAGATGAGGATTCTCAATACCATTGGAGGTTGAAATCAAAACCGAATAGCATCAGACATGTGAAAACCATAAGCAGTTATTTGACCCCGAAGCCTAATGGATTGGACTCGACAGATGTCACTAAAGAGAAGATGAAGGATTCAAATTGAAGTGTCACAATTTGATTGATGCTTCTGCAAAGTGGCACGAACATAGCTGCCAAATCTTATCAGACAAAGATGAAAAAGGAAAAGAGGCCAAATGATTTAACTTCCCTTGTTCTTTTCCGTTTCTTTTCCCCTGTAATTAGTAGTGACAGAGGTGGTTTCTTGCCATCTGTTGTTTAGAGGGAGATGAACCGATTAAACTTCCTCTGTAACGGTCATCCCCTAGCTCTATATGTATGAATTTGAAAGATTAATGAAAGGTCAAATTTTTTTTGGTGTGGAATGCTTGATGTTGTAGAGACAATTGAAGGTGTTTTATGTCAATTATTTTATGTTCCAGTTAGTTAGATGGTTCTTTCTTTTAGTCTAAGTTGCATTAAGAAAGGAAGGATGTTTCATTCTTTTGTGGCGAGGATGTGAGTAAACCTCAGTAGGATGTGCTGTGGGATACTCAGGGAAGAGCTAGGTAGAGGTTGTTAATGTATGAGTCTTTTTCTTAATCTGAATTGCAGTAGGAAGGAAAGGATGTTTCATTCCTTTGTTTTGAGGATGTGAATGAACCTCAGTAGGATGTACTGTGGGATATTCAGAGAAGGATTCATTAGAAGTTTTCATCATTGCATTTATCTCTTCTGTAGGTAGTTGCTGAGCGTAAGAACTCATAGGATTTGTGAGCCTTATTGCTTAGTTTTAGATTAAGAATGCTTTTTCCTGCCTGAACTAAGTTCTAACTAGACTTAGTTCGGTTTGCCTCTTCTACTCTCGGGTTAAGAGCATACCTGAATTAGTTTAGGAAATAAACAAATTCATTGCATATCATTCTACAAGGGAGCTGTACCTTTTAATTCAGAGGAAATCTATCAACCTCATGATAGATTATCCAACTGTTGGCATCTAATTATTCTTTCAGGTTTGGGCATTTTGGGAGTTTATTCAAAGGAACAATCTATTTACCAACACACTCTTCATTAGTGAAGAATAGACAGGCCTCGTGCCATGGAGATCAATCTATGATGGAGTAATAATAGCATAGGAACCCATTCACTCTGTTAAAGAAAGAAAGAACCAAGTATGCTTATTAAATTAGATATAAAAAAGGATTATGATATGGTATATTGGAGATTTCTCTAGAAAATGTCTAGAGACATTTGGTTTTTCCAAGGCCTAGATAAACCTTATTTTTGAATGCATCTCATTTCTCATGTTCTCATATCTGGTTAATGGGACACTTGAAGAATTTTTTAAAATATCTAGGGGTTTCAGAATGGGATACCCTATGTCCCGTTGTTTTTCATCATCATGGCTGATGCCCTGGGAAGATCTATATTAAAAAGCTAGGGAAGAAGGAAGAATAAAAGGTATAACCATAACTGGAGACATGGACCCAACTACCCATCAACAATTTGATGATGATAATATTATCTATGGGAAAGGGGAGATATGATAGGCCATGGAATTCAAGGAGGTCTTATACTCGTATAGTATAGCCTCAGGTCATGAAATTGACATGGAAAAATCTGAAATCTTTTATTCAACATGGATGTCAAAACAAAACAAGAAAGTTGTAGAACCCTAAACTTTAAACAAGGAAATCTCCGTTGTAAATACTTAGGTCTCCATATTGAAAAGGGTTGTAGGTATTCCATCTTATGGGATCAAATAATAGAAAAAAAGAGAATTGACACTTGGAAAGGAAAATGGTTGTCTTCTGCTGGTAGAGAAAATATAGTCAAATCAGTACTTTCTGCAATGCCAATTTATCAATTATCCATCATCAACCTTTTGGTTAAAAAGAGAGAGGAATTAAAGAAATATCTTAGGACCTTATTCTTGCAAGGTGCTAGTGAGAATAGTAAATTATCACTAGTATCTTGGGATAAGGTTTATCAATCTGAGTAGGAAGAAGGAACGGGCTGCAAGAAAATTTGAGAACAAGGAAAGGCCATTGGAGAAAAGTTTTTATGGAGATTGTTCAGAAATCCTCACTTAAAATGGGATAAGATTCTAATTCAAAAATGCTTAAATCACATATATTCTATCAATGTCTTCTAGAGAAACACACCCTCCTCGAGGGTCTCGCATTTGGAACTTTATGTTAGATTGTAGAAGTTTTATCATGGAGAAACTTACCAAGCCTCTTGAAACTGGGGACAAATCTCTTTTTGGGTCTCACTCCTGGGGAGTCAAAAGGCTATTGAGAAAACACAATATTTTGGGGACACTAGACCTTCTTGGAATCTTGGTGAGGTTTTTTTGTTAAATACTACATAACCTTTACTAATGAATGACTAGGTTGGAAATGGAAGGAACTTGGTAGCTGTTGGCAAACAGATTTGTCTCCTAAACTTATTACTAAATAATGTTAACTCTATTACCCCTTTCTCTAGAAACAAATTCTATCACTCAAAATTCGGGTTAGTATTCTATGATTACTTCCCTCTAAATTTTAGAAAGGTATAGCTCCCTCACATATATTATAAATGAATCTATATTAATGTGCACACATACTTGCACTTTTGACCAGAAAGCATGTAAGGCTACACACATTACTCTTAGGTAGGGATTTCAATTCAGAAAACAACATAGACTTTAACACAGGTTCAGGAAAATCATAGTTCTTCACTTCTCATGAATTGTACTTCATAACATACACCAATTAAAGATTTGAAGAAAATAAACATAAAAAGTCTACCCATGGAAAATTGATTAAGATACCATGGAACATGAAACACAACATTAAAAAAGGAACATTCACTCCATAAACTTGAATTCACATATTAAAATTATTTCTATGTATTGATTTAAATCACCACTATTCAAAGATAGATACTTTTCAATTTTCTAGAAAGTGTTGGTCCTTTTCATTAACAAAAAGAAAAAGCTAAGGTAAAAAATAGTATTGATTTAAAACTACTATCTTTCTTAAAACTTCCTAACCTTTACTTAGTTTATGCTCCAGCATATATATTTTTTGAGATAACCCTAGAGGTCTCCCTGAAAACTCAACCTCTCGGTAAAAACAAGAAACAATTACAAAATAATAAAAAAAACACTTAAATATAAGTGTCCCTCTAAAGTAACTACCAACAAGAAAGATTAAATAAATAGACTAAAAAGATAAGTCTCATTTTGTTTCTTTCATCCAGTTCTCATCCCATGTGGCATCCTGAACGAGCTTCCAACTGCTATATGTGTTCACAAACTCTTGCACAATGTGTGAATATAGGTTCGTTAGACTAAGTAATTGAGTATTCCAGGTGTCCTTCTCCTATTTGATCTTTTTGATTCAATCAACATATTTAGGAACTTGATCAACACAAAGGCATAACATGGCCTCAACATGAGCCACATTTATGAAATGGCTGACTATGGGGTTCTCTTCTTTGATATAAGTCATTCTTGCATCAAACAATTTCAGTAGGGATTCCACACTCTAACTTCCTTTCTAGTACTACAGAAAACTTGTAGTGTTGATAATTTTCATATCCTTTACCATGTTGTGATACATATCTTTAACCTCTTCTTCAATTGCTTGTACCCTATTTATAACAGCTTTATAAAGTGCACTTATCCAATCAAAGTTCATTTTGAGGATGTAAATCATACATTCATCAATCACTTTTAATGGATTCTCTATTAAGAATTTAGTTGTGTCTTACCTTTCTACTTCAGAGATTTGCATAACCACGGTAGTCCATTTGATTTCTTTTGTCTCCCAGTTCATAAATTGGGTTAGAATTTCTCCCAATAGTGCCTCTACATCCTTAAAATCAATACTAAAATCTTGATTAAACTTGTTTCCTTCCTTGATTATACCATCAATCCAATCATCCATTACAATAGGTAATATTTTACCTCTTTGAATTTATTTCAATAAATTTTTACTATCAGGAGAGTTTGGATCAAAGGTTTGTCACGCCTAAACTAGAGACAATGACCCAAAATTACTGAAAGAGTCTATGTACTCCACCATCGAAGTTATGATTTACTACAGCTATCTTTTTTTTGTGTTTATCCTTCTGGGACTGTGTTAACATGTGTTGTGCTAAAAACTCAAAAAAGTGATCTTTTGTATCTCTATTCAGGACCCCCAAATCCACCTTTGTCACTTCAAAATCACCAACATCCAATTCTCTCACTCCTTCCTATGGTTTTTACACAACAACCTTCATTGTTACTTTCCCAGTGTTTGGGTTAGTCACCATTCTAGCGGTGTTCTTCACCCTCTTTGGTTTAGGGGATTTCACCATGTATTTGGTCACCATATCTCAAATTGGTATGGAAACTAGTTTGAGGTTGTGTTTCTTATTTACCAAAATTGTTAGCCATGATAGAATTGATCCAAGGGTTTCTTTTTATTAAACTATCTTGGTGGGTGTGACCTTCGTATCCAACTTTGAAACTATGTACTGTAAAATTTCTCCAGATTTTTCTCCTTAATGTCCATTGGGGGAGAACCAATTTATTTACCTATGTCAAAATTTGTATAAGTTGTGCATGATGCAGCCATTTTTTATGCTTATGAGATCTAGTTTTGGGCCTAGATACCAGTGTGAGAAGGTGATGGACAAGAGGTTCAAGATCAAGATCAAATAGAATAGCCTTCTTTTCCGATGGGGATACTTCACCTGCATCATCAATTGACATAGAAATATTAGAGGTACCAAGCGGAGAATATAGGGGGCTTTTCTCATGTTTTTCCACTTGAACTGCATGCATTCTTTCCTTTCAGTTCAACTTTATCCATGAGTTAGTAGATCTAAGAATAGATCTTTCCCTCTGACTGATGTTATCTTCTTCTTCTCTTGTCCAATCAATTGCAGGCAATGACACTTCGCCCTCTTTCTGATAAATCAGTTTGATCAAGTTTGAAGCCTCCTCATTTACTCCTTCTACACTCAACCTTATTGCAAAGTTACAATTTGGGATAGAAATAATCTTGAATGATCTTTCCTATCCACTTCCTTATCATTTGGGCAATCTTCCCATAAATCTTTTAAATGAGGAGCCGATACTATTTGTTTTTCCAGTTCTAAAACTTGTCTAGAAAACATTTATTGTCAAATCCCTTTCTGTCAAAGTAAAACATGAAACTAAAATTGGTCAAATCATAGCCTATTGCTGATGTATCTGCTAGGATATTACATGCAAAGCGACCCAGCTATATAGGAAAAACCACATGTCTTTATTATTCAGGATAGAAGTTCTTGATGAAAACAAAAAATTGTCTACACACTTCTGCCAACACAAAATAGTCAAATACATGGCTTGACATCTTTTTAGCTTCATGCTCGAAACCTCCAACACTAATATATGTGAACCTAGGGAACTGGATGTAGAAGTTTCTATATAATTGGATCAGATGTTGAGCTTCGGGCGCTAACCTTCTTTTAGGAGTCTCAACAAATTCAAGACACAAATTGCCTATGAATACATCATGCACCCTCATATAGTTTTCAAGAACTTTGTGTTTCTGTAGCATGGGACAATAATCATAGATAGAAATTTCCTCAGTCCATGGCTCATGTGGAATACTAGTGAGAGCTTGGGTACATGGTAAACAATATATTAGATTAGAAGACATATGCACTTTTTCTTGATCACTTCTAACAATTTGAGTTGTTCCCTCAATGAACTGGCTATAAGTTCTCCCTAATCCATATATTGTTTACCTTCTAAAATTATCTCAAAATAGTGGTACATCCAATATTCAAACATGAATGCTTTAGGTGAACCCCTTACCCTATGTAATAACATCACCACATCATGTATATAAGGTTTCATATGATATTTTTTTAGGTTCTTAGGCAAATGGGAATGTCCTTTGTAGAAATTTTTAGTCTAGTTCCTTGCAAGAGTGCTATAGTTCTTCTCAGGTTGCTCATTTAATTGAGCCAAGGACTGAGTAGAAGTGAACTTTTCAAAGGCTTGATCAAGGATTTTTAGCATAGACATCATGGTCTCTATGGTAACAAGAATTAGGCTTTCGCTATCATTTCTCTTTACGCACCGAGCCTTCACATCAAAATGGTTTATGTATCTTGAAACAGATCAGAACTTACAACTATTGGCGGGAACGCAATATCTCATAGCAGACCACCTAAAAGAATATTAAGGGAGAAATGATTACCTAACTAGATAGAAATTCAGACACTCATTCCATCTACCTCTACCCCCATCAAATTTGTATCATTGATGATTGGGCCCTTATAGTTCATACTTGAGGTGTTGCCAAAGAAATACATAGTATACCTCATGATTCTTTCCAACACACAACAATCTCCCAAATATTTTAAGCAAAATTAACTTCTAAAAACATAGATAGGAAAAGAGGCTTTCACAGATTACCTTTAAGACATAGACATTGCAAAGACTCTTTTTCTCCTCCTCTGCTCACTTCTCATAAACCACATTCTAAAGAAAATTTCTAACCCCAACTCACTATATAGCATCAATAAATTCACTGACAAAGGAATAAAACTAGAGTATTTATTAGGAAAGATTTGCATGGGGTGAGAGATTTTGATTTGACCTTTGGGTGGATCAAATAATCCATGATTATCATGTCAACCTTTAGCCTTTTATTTGAATGATTACCTCATTTATGCCAGTTGTCTTTTCTACTTATTTCATCCTGCCAAATACGCCTTTCCCATGCTTTGAGACTATAACACATGTCGTACTATCAAAAATGTAATTAATTCCTTTCTACTACATTGTTGTCACATCATTTCACCTTTCTTGTGCAAAGAGAGTAAACCCGATTGAACCTCTTTGAACTTGGTAGAAAGTAGTTCAAAGAGGTACATAAGATCGCTAAAGTGACTAGACGTGAGCCCTGCCTCCAAATATCTCATGAGATATGTTTACACCCACTGAACCTGTTTGAACTCTTTTGAACTTCTTTCAAAGTGGTTCAATGAGGTACAATATGGTTCAAAGGTTTAGTAAATCTAACTTGAGCATAAACAACAAAAACAAGAGGGAAACTCGACATGACAATTACAAACACATATTAACTCAAAGAGATAAATAGGGAATTAAAACATATAAAATTGGAAAGAAAAGTAGGGCTCTAGCATACAACTATGGTGACTCAAATATGGGTACTAACAGTATCTTATATATACCAGATGTTGATAAGGAGAAACTAAAGGAGAGTCTCAACAATGGAAGCCTAACATTCAACACTACTAGAGAGCATCTAGTTTGGAATGGCGCAAAGAATGGAGAATACAAGACAAAAGATGGGTACAATTACATAATGAGAAATTTTTTTAGGCCCAAGACTGAATTACTAGTAAAATTCCCTATATGTTGGTCACTCAAAGGATTTGACAGTTCCTATTTTTTTAACAACCTCATTCCATCGAGCATCAGTTAAGGCCCTTGCATCTAAGATGAAATTTACAAGATCTACCCCAGTCTTGAACAAATTACCTATTACTTCATAAAAGCCAGGTGTATCAATATCCTTGGTCAAATTCAATAAAGTCTCAATTCTCTCGATGATTAAACCAAAATCCCTTTTCCATTTGGGGATGTCCTTTAGCTTTCCTTCCTTGTCATAAATACTGGGGAAAAAGGTATTGTATGATTCTATAAATATCTGTAGTTTCCCTTTTATTATTTGATCCTTCCCTGTAAAGAAAGCAACTAATGTACTTACTATTCCTACCATGTTCTTAGTATCAGAAATCTTGTCAAGCAAATCAAGCCTGTATATTAGAATTGTAGAAAGCTTTTCCATTGACATATTTTTGTCTGACCATAAGGTAAGAATAGGACTCAAGAATTCCATGGCTTCTGCTCATTTTCTCTCAGCTAATTGCAGGGATACATGGGATTTCTGAACAATACTCAGCTTAATCTTTCAAATGTCAACCATGTGTCGTAATATTTCAATCAATACTTTGATCCCCAAAGTATTCTTCTCCTCTTCCAGTTCCTCTATCCTCTCATCATACATATTTAATTTATCATCAACCTCCATAGGGATAATAGAATTTTAGGCAGAAGGAGAAAAATCACTAGTAGTTTCTTCAACAACATCCACCCTTTCACCAACAACAGGCATGATGGCTTACTTTTCAGTTAGCTTAGAATTGTTTTCCTCTAATTTTGCATTTAGCATAAACTATCCCTCATATTCTTTGGATACCCTAACAAGGCTATTGTATGTCTCTTTAGCCCTCTTCTCCAAATCCTCTACCTTGACTCTATTTAGGAAAGATACATGAGTCAATAAGTCCACAATCTCCACATTTCTAACATTCTCAATGTTCTAGGTGAGCTTATTTCCCTTCCTCTAATCTTGGATATCCAATATCTTTGGCTTTTGTGTGGCTGGGACAAGTGACAAACTTGCCAATATCTTTCTCCTAGGGTCAAAAATTGAGCCTCTAATAAAATCCCCAACCTCCACCTCAAAATTAAATATCTAGTTTGGTTGGTTTCTTATTTGGTCAATCAAGAAAGATGACTGCATGTACCATCTACGTAGAAGAAGCATACCACTTCTCTTCACCAGTTCTCTTGCTTAAAATATAGACAATGTGTGATTGTAAGGATCGTATTCCTGAAATTCTTTCACTAGCCATTCCTTATTCTCCTCTTTATCATCCTTAGGACCCAAATTTATGTTTAATTCATTTTCTTTTAACTCGAAATGAAAACTTTTGAACTCCTTAGTTTGGATGAAATCATCACCCTGAATGAACAAATCATAGAGGATTAGTCTATCATCTATTTTGGAAACCAATGGTAGACATTATTCCCTTGTTCCCTTACCTTCTGTTGGCTTCTTAGCATCTCTGATTAACTGTCTGATCTGATGAAAGTAAGGACTCTTCTTAGTAATTACTGCCTTAGTAGTATCTATCATAACCTCAGGAGCATGTACATTTTTTTGTCTTTTAGCTATTGGCCTTTGAGAAGACTCATCTTCATCTCCCTCCTCTACTTCCACAAAGTAATTTCTTCTGAATGGTACATCATCATGTGATGAATCAATATACATAGGATTAACCTTGGCCTCTTCTCCCGCAGGTATATCAAATATCTTCTCCATTATTTCATCATAATTCTCAAGAATTCTCTTCAACTTACCCCAATACTAGAGATCATGATAAAAACTAGGAAAAGAGGGATCCATTTCCTTGAATTATCCCTCAACTCTTTGGATATCATTCTACTTTTTTTTTTTTTTTCAGTCAAGTCATCAAGAAAACCTAATTTTCTTATAATATCCCCGTAAGGCAATGCCTCATAAAGTGGAAAATAAATATTGTCACCTACTTCAGATTATTTCTCATGAATCCCTCTGGATCAAACATTCTCATCTTTGTAGTATAGAGTCGGTATTGCCTCAAGGAATAATTAAGGGGATCTAAACCCCAATTTCCTGTGATGCAATAATTTACCATTCATAACCTAGGTAAAAAGGTTCCCTTCTTTTTCTTTAGGCCTAGGTATTCTTTATCTACCATTGTTAATTGCCAGATAAACTCAATAGTTCCAACCCTAAGAGGCACATGTTTTGGTAGAATATGAGGTGGTTTAGGACACCCATAAACCCTAATGATTTTAAATTTATCAAAAGGGAAAGCATCATCCCAATTATGCCTTATAGACCCCTTACTATTTGCATGTAGAGGTCTAATCATTTTTTTAAGGTTAAGAGTCATTCTTTCATCTCTTTCTCCAAAAGTATCCCTAATAGGGTCTACAATCTAATTTTCAAAATGTAAACATTAAGAAAGGTAAGTAGTGCATTTCCATACCCTTTACCACAATTAAATTGGCATCAACAAACCCATATTCTCCTTCAATAAGATCGACTCCTTATCCACGTGTTCAACATTGTAATAAAAAATGAGATGCATGAGGATAGAATAGTGCTTGAAGTCAATCTTGGATGGATTTCTTTATATAGCCTCTAGGTCACTTTGAATTATGTTGACTATATAGTCAATGTAGTCATACTCCTTTTTCACATGAGTATGATGAATGTCGATAGCCAATATCAACAATTATTTATCTACTGTATTTCCTCCTTCAGCTCCCAATACTTTACACATACCATATACTGTATACTTGAAGTAATTGTGGAATTTTTAAAAATCAAAAGACTCCTTCATATTGTCTGGGATTGCTATAGGTCTCCTTCCTTCCCTGTGCATGAACATGGGGATTGCATTATTCTTCAAGACATTCTTGTGCAAATGAAACTGCCTTTTTTCTTTGTCCATGTATATGTCCACCCTCATGGCACCAGAAATGACAAATACTTCTACGAAGCTACTTCTATCAATTCTCATCTAAGAAGCTTTGTCTTTCTTCCTTATGAATTTTGTGATTGGAAAATAATGTTTACCCAATACCTTCACTAGGTCAACGCCCATGAAGATGTTAGGTACAATCAACTTAGCCATTTTTAGCACCCATGGATTCCACACTGGAACATCTTTCATTCTATTGTTGAAGAAAAAAATGAATAGAGAGGCACCAGTATAATCTAAAGTTTCTAGATTCTTGCAATGAGAACAAGTCTCCTGTCATCCATGATCATTAGCTGACATTGCATTTGATGACCGTAGCAGCAACTAAATCTATTCTTTTGAAATTTTATCCTTCTTTTGTTTCCCTACAACTTTTGACTGAGTGGATGTACTTGGTTCTACTATTTTCTCAGAATAGAAAACTCTCCAATCTAGACAGAAAAGCTTCTTTTATGCACTTATTTTCTTTGAAAATGCAACAGCTTAATCCCAAGGCAATATTTATATATCATAAGAAACAAGACTAGTGATTGGACACACAAATGATGGAGATGGATACTTCTTTATATCTTCTTCTCATGTACCAAATCTTTGTCCGTCAACTCACCATTAATGTTATGCGTTCATAATAATTGTGGTTAGTCGCAAAATGAAAACTGTCATGTCATCAGGCCACAAAATTAGAAACCTTGAGTAATTTCAAAATCATTTGAATAATATGCCAATATATCAAGAAAATCTATGTCGTGTCATCATTTTATTCGGCCCATAACCCACTTGTCACTTTTCAACTCCAGTCAATTGTCTTCGTGACATCGAGCTTATCTTTTTTACTTAAAATTATTTCTTGCGACCTTACGATAAACTATAATAGTCACCTCCACATGGTCACAACCTTACAAGAAAATGAAATCATAACCTTGTGACCTTGCACCAATATTTATCGTTAACCTTATCGCATGGTCACAATCTTTAAATGTCTAGGTCAAAGAATCTTGTGACCTTGTGCAAATCGTTGATCATGTTACTGCAAATATGTGTCATTATATCGCAACACCGCAAGCTAAGAATAGAGTCTCCTTCAAACCTTGTGATTCTGTGACAAACCATTTCACTTTAAATCTCCTTTAGACATGTGGTTGCCTCTCGCACTATCACAACCATCCGCATAACCTTTATAAAAGACTTGCGATCTTGCATCCTGCAATTAACGTTAGTGAGTTTTAAAATATGGGACACATGGTATCTTTTTACATGTTTACACCTTGGTAACTTAACCATCAAAGACACTTGCAAACCTATGACATACTAGACTTAACTACTAACAAATGTCTATTGCATGGTCACAACTGCTTGGAACTTACCGCTTATTGTCTTGCAACATTGAGAAAGTTTGACTAAACTGTGAGACTTAACCTCAGCACATGGTCACAACCTTGAAGAGTTAACTAGACTATTGACTTGGGACAGTGCGCTACAGCTCTACTTAATCATTTTGCAATGTCACAACTATTTGATGTAAAGAAGTAAGACCACTACAATGACAGGACATAAAGAACTTTAACTGTGCCGCAAGATCACAATTCTAAAATGTTATTTTAATCAAACCTTGCAAACTTGTGCTAAAGTTAAGATAGATACCAATAACTTGCAGACATGAATAATTTTACCTCAACTAACTTCCATGGTAGTTTTGAAAGATAAATACGGTAACACCAGCTTAGACTAAAAATACTTTTTTCCAACTCGACATGCTGACTTTTATTTAGCTCAACAGATGAAATTTTTTTAACAAGGAAAAAACAAAAACCTAGCAAAATTTTATAGTTCTAACACCATGCACATATAATCATTGAGAAAAGAGTCACGAAGCTTCGCTGATCAGGAAAATCCTTTGCGAGATCCAAAAATACAAAGTGGCTGAGAAACATAAAGAACAAAGATGTCCCACAAGATATACAAGATATTTCAAATGTGAAGAAGATAATCAAGGTGTGAACCTAGGTGAAGGTAAAACATGATGCCAGAAACACTCCATGAGGTGCGCAACAACAACTCAACAATTGACAAACTGGAAAATAGAAAACAAAATATTTTTGTTTGATGCAAGATTGCCAAGATCCAAAGATGCTCCTGCATCAAGAATAAGAAAATATTCCAACCACCACACAAATCCTCAATTGTAGCACACCTTTCCAACTTGGGGGATTTGTTATCTATGTTTGACAAAATAATAATAGAAGTGAGATACATAACTTTGATCTTAATAATAAGTAACATCGTGGAGAAAAAAAATTCTCTCATAAAATATTCTTCTGATTTGGACTATTTCATTAAATAAAATACAAGTTACTCCATCTAAAGTGATACAAAAATATATATTTATTAAAAAAAATTCTAAATAACAACTTAAAATATTGCAATAGGTCATATTAGGTAGCTTTCATTGTAAATAAAATATTTTCTAGAATATGTATAGATTTACATTCAAAAGAAAATAAATAAATTTATCTTGTTGTTTGAACTAAATGTTAAGAGACATGGAAGAATGCTAGCTTTGTTTTAGCTTTGTTTGGCATTTAATTTCATAAAATAATAGTATTAAAAAACTTATTTCCTCCAATCATCTTGATGACTACAAACAATTTCTTATATTATTTATAAAATACTCTAATCCATTGAGTGACTCATTTTTGTTAATGATGAAATTCGATTGCAATAGCATTACACTATGACATGCATATTTATATGCAAAAATATAATAAGTACTAATTGTATTATTATATGATTCTAAATACAATACTACTTTAAGGTATCTAGATTTTAATTGTGTTTGTCTTTTCAAATCAGCATTTCAAATGAAGATGGTGAGCTAGAGAAGAGAAAATGATCCAAATACAATTCTCTCTTTTTACATTCTATAATTTCTTATTTATTATGATTATTGATAAATATATCCATTTTTTATGATTTATTTATATTTTCATTATGAATTTTTATTAGTAGATGTCTTTCATACAAAAACAAATGTTTCCAATTTTTATAATTAAATTATGATGTTTACAGATTTAATCCTATGAATATGATGTTTTCTTATGTTCTTTACAAATCTATTTTTAGCTATATGATTCTTAGATTAAAAAAAATAATAATACTATTAAATTATATTTTTTTGTATATATATTAGCAATAAAAATAATATACAACACAAGTCTTTCAATACAAACATCTGGAATGAAGCTTCTTAAGTTTGTTTGCAGCCCAAGAAAGCTTTACAATGACAAACATTTAAACATTAAGTATCTGAGTGCAACAATACAAATGCAAATTACTATTTACAATAAGATAATTTTCACTCCACTCCAAGAATACCAAAGAACAAGCACCTCCACAATGATATCCATAGTTGAGATTCATTGTGTCGCCTTTAGAAAGAACTACTGGTTTTGCTTGAGCTTGATATACATGTATCTTTAGCTCTAAATTGTAACTGATTTTCTCTTTCAAGGATTTACCAATAGAGGATTGTTTTTGATAAAATAAGCAGCAAGAGGGTGCTGGCCCATGAAACAGAGGACTAGAAGCACATTAATAGCATATTAATGGCACCAGTCGAAGCTTATAGCAGATTAGCAGTTTATTATAGGCAATAAAAGTTCTGCCTCTATCAAAAACAAAAGTTTCAGTTCTACTTAAAAAGATAAAACCAGAGAACTTACTAACAATAACGTCTTCAAAAATATTGTCACTAAGCCACGCAGGGCTCGACCAAAACAAAATTCTAAACTTAATATTAACCCCCATAATAGAGCAGGGGAACCAAGGGACCATCCCAGTCAAAAAAACCAAAACCATAGGCAACAAAATTAATTCTTCTCTCCCAACTGTTTGGACAGTAGGGATCGCTTCCAGTTTGCCGTTAGCCAGCTTCTCCTGCACATTGCAAAGGGTTAACGCTGAGGCATGCATCACTTTCAGAGCAAATTTGTTTGTCCTCCTGTAGAGGTCCATCATTTCCTGCATACCCTTTTTGATCTCTGCAATTTCCTTGTCAATATTCACAAATTTACTTTTGAGGGTGCCTGTAAAATTGCATTTTTCCTCCATTCTAGCTGTGAGGGGTTTAACCTGGGGGTCACCATGGGGGCTTTGGAGAGGGGTAGGACTCATAGTTCTCTGGGGGTTGGTCAGGGGGGTGTTAGCAGTCGGGCTCATACAACCTTCCAAGGAAACCTTTCTAGAATTTGTGGATTGGGAGGCATTTNCGGGGGGGTGTTAGCAGTCGGGCTCATACAACCTTCCAAGGAAACCTTTCTAGAATTTGTGGATTGGGAGGCATTTTATGTGAGGGAGAGCTCTTTGGAGGCCGTCTCCAGCATCTTGATTTTGCATTGCTCTTTGGAAATTCTGTTAGACCTCCTTTGGCCAGACCCGCTAAGGTCCACCTCTAAATTGACAAGGGTTTCCGTAATTTTCTATTTTTTTGGCTTAAAATCTGTCTCGGGTGTACTATCAGCCCCTTTCTCTTCCATGCAATCCATAGAGTCTGAAACATGAGAGTCCTCCAATCTATCCTTCTTATGGGTGGGGATCTTAATACTTTTTTTACGGGATTTTTTCTCAGACTTCGCAGGCCCCTGTGTTATATGGATGGACCGGGAGGAGGAGTTGGAGGTCTTTTCGGCTTATTCAGCGGGTGTTTCCTGGGGCATCATCTGAATAATCAGAGGGGGTTGGGGTGCCAGGCATATGGCTTTGTGAAACTGGAAGAGATAGAGGAGGAGGCCTTGGTGGAGGATAACTTTGTCCGGGTTGCTTTTAATATCAAGGATATTGCTTTCAATGGAATGCAAAAGATAAAATAGAATGGAGATTAAATCTTTATTCCTAATGTGATTCAGGAAAGGAAGGTGGTAGTTGTAGAGAACCATAAACTTACCTTCAAGAGTGAAGCACTTCATAATAATGAGACAGATTTTAGGCCAGAAGTCCGGTAGCTCCTCTCTGTTGAAACCCCCCTATTTTCTAACCGGAAACTCTCCTTCTTTGAAGAATTGTTTAAGGTTGGTAGGGTCTGCAGTTTGACTAGTTTTTTTGTACTTTATCCCCACCATAGGGAGCCCCGTAGCCTCAGCGATGACCTCCTCATTTAGCTAAAAATAGGTTCCACCCACCGAAACATTTTTGTTGTTCCAGGAGGAAACAAACTGTTTAGATATTCTCTCATCATGGCCTCCCTTCATACGTTCCATGAAGCCCCAAATTCAAGTTTCCTTGCAATAGTGGGTGACCAGCGGATCAGAAGTAAAGAATTCATCAATATTATCAGGTTCGATACGGAGAATATTAACCCCCATATCATAGGTCTGGTCTGCACTCGTCAAAATATCTTTGAGGAGCCGACTATAGTTGCATGCCATAAAAAACTGCTCTTTTTTGCAAATCCATTTCAAAAAATGCATATACATACCCTATCGGTTTTGGGGATTTTGGAGATCCGGCTCCGTACTGACATATCTAACAAATCCCTGGGTAACATAAATAGTAATAATAGCATTACTATCAATAATCACCAAAAATGCCTTTTTACACTGACATCGATCACACCACACGAACAAAAGGTAATTGTTGAACTTTATGGGGCTTTGGGTTTTGTCTTTCATAATCACATAGGTAACTCAAAAACACCAACACATGATCGAGGAAGGAAACGTAATAAAGATTCCAGCCTGGCACATTTAGACAATTGTCTTCATTTCTTCCTCGATGATACGCTGAGTCATCAGAGCTAAATCACCAACTAACAACCAACTATTAAGCTTGGTTTGTTTTAGCCCCATAGTCGCCAGAGAGTCAGCCACCGAGTTTCCCTCTCTGTAGGTATGGTCTATAGATATATGTTGGAAGCTCTCCACAAGCTCACGGACCTCCAAAATAATGGGACTAGTCCGCCACCCAGCACTCGCACCACTCCTAACTGCCTCTATTATTACTTTGGAATCACCTTCGATTTCCAGCTGATTAAAGTTCATCTATTTTGCAAGTTTAATCCCGCAGAGAAGAGTAGTCCCTTCCACCTGGGTGACAGTACAGTTATTGATAGGTCCCGCATAAGCCAGAAGGCAAGTGCCATGGTGGTCTCTCAGCACTCCTCCCCCACAGTGCCCAAGGTTGTTAACTGCCCCATCAAAGTTTAATTTTATCCTGCCTCTAGGAGGGGCAGTCCATTTGGTGGCTTTCCTGACATTCATTTTTGTGCTATCAAACCTGGAGAACCCACTCAGGAGG
>MU226169.1:4113833-4159256 GCA_018584345.1 Thuja plicata
ATATATATATATATGAGAGAGAGAGAGAGAGATGGAAATAATAATAAAATTATATGGTTGTGATTAATTATTAATCTTTATAAATCATCTAAAGTTTTTTCTTTTTCGGAATCATACAAAGCTCTTGGGTTAGATGCTATCCTCTTATAGATATAGATAGTAGATATACATGTATGTGTGCACATACACATACGCACACACACAATTTTTTTGCCCTATTTTAAATTTAATTTATTTATAATTTTTATATTTCTTAATTTGATTTTTTATTTAGTATTTTTTTTTTTGGCAAAAATGGCTGAGCCATTATAATTTTTATTAAATCTATATTGAAAGGCTTAGGAGGGAAAGAAACAGAAAAGAAAACCCTCCTTCCTTGCCAATACAAACATAAACATGATAATCCCTATCTTGGTAAAGTCCCAGACTTTATGTAAACCTAACCCATATAGTTGGCTTAAACAGATGCCATGAAAAAATATTCCAAAAGCAGCCGATCCTCTTAGTGAATACCCAGATAGAACAAAACGACTGTCAAAAACTTAAATCTGACAAAATTATAGAGACCAACAGTATATCGACATCCCCATTACAATGCCCCCCTGCCAATCAGTATAAACACCAAAAAACCAGAATATGTATCCCAAAAGGCTAATATTGTCGTGAATATTTTAGAAACCCCAAAAAAGATACTTCAGAAACCGGTTACCTAGGTTTAACCTTTCTATGACAGTAGCATGGACATTTGCATTGGTGGCTGGATGATATTGATTCTGAGGAAGAAGAATGTGAAGGAGATGACGCTCCTGTAACAGGTACACCCAAATCATTAGCTTTTGAGTAATTAAGAATAATGGCCATGCTATCGAACAATTTATATGCATCCGCCATGATAGTAGTAGGGATGAACTCCACCAGAGGGCTCGTGCTTTTCCTAAAGGCTGTAGAGTCCCTAAATGTAATGTCAAGCTTAAAGGAGTTATAAAGCTTAACAATTTCCAGATCCCGGTCCAACCTATTAGGGGGAAATAATCCTCCTACCCAGGCTTGTGATTCTCTCAGATTATACCCCAAAATGGCCTTATGAATCCTATATGCCATTTCCAAGAAAGGAATAAAGTCATGGGTAAGGTCATAAAAATTGGACAAGTAGATAGAAAGCACTTGAGAGTGGAGAATGCTACGGGGCGACGAAGGATATAGAACATCTTTGTCGATAATAGTATAGACCGCGTCCAATACAGCTTGTGGAAGGACTCTAAAAGTCACCTTCATTTGTCGGTGAAGGTAATCATCTGAAACTTGACACTCCCAATCTAAACTTGGAATGCTAATGCGAAAATGAAAAGGGCGATACTCCATTATATGAGGAAACTGAGAAAACCAACCCACAACCAAACTGCAAGTTGAAGCCACACCCAAGCTAGGTAACAAAAAAATGAAAGTATAATG
Organism: Thuja plicata; assembly: GCA_018584345.1. Taxonomy (NCBI): domain Eukaryota; kingdom Viridiplantae; phylum Streptophyta; class Pinopsida; order Cupressales; family Cupressaceae; genus Thuja; species Thuja plicata. The sequence continues at coordinate 4,115,286 of MU226169.1, forward strand.
GTTTTGAACTGTTTGAGAGGTTTATATAACCGACGTCTCAAAGAAAGGAAAAATTCTTGGCCCATGTGAAAAGAGCCCGTACTACACTTGTTGGCTTCACATTCAAGTTTCTAAAAATCAAGGCACCACCTCAACTACTAAAAACTAAATACTCTGTACCCACCTATCTGACGAGGCTTAAAGCCGTCACGAGTTCCAAGAAATTGTACTAAAAAATGATGATGTATGCACATTTGTCATTAACCCAACACATGACCATGTACAATAAAATTAAATCATCTATCAATTCATCCCACGCGAAGGTAGATATCAATCTAGTGATGACGTCACAACAGCTAAGTGACCCAAAATCAAAGAAGCCCCCAAAAAGTATAATAAATCAGAGCTGTCATAAGTATAGCTTTGAAAGAGGCTAAACTGCAGAAGGCAGTCATCCAACTCGCTAAAACGTCATGTCCTAGAGAAGATCCAAGCACACATGAGGGAATTTGAGATCCAAATAATTCAATGACATCATGTCCCTAAAATTCTAAGTATGCATGAGGGAATCATGGAGCCAAGCAACCACCAAAACTGTACAATTGTGTATTAACTTTCCACATAGGTGGGCTACATGCCAAACAGTGCTAACAAAGAGGTAAAAGTTATCGATGAGATACCAGACAGAATGGACACATATTACAAAAGGAACAAAGTTCCTATTTCCCACCCTATCGTCGACCCACCATTCAGAGGTCAAATTACATTAATCGAGGAAACCTCCTTGCTAGACCAATCAGCGCCTTTCACCAAAATCAGAGCCTTAGTTAGGTTATCCACATTCCAAACTATACCACCAATTTTCAAAGCAACGCCTTGATTTTCTAACCAATCTGCTAGCCCATTTGCTTCTCTATAACAGTGAGAAATCTTGAATTCTAAAAATCGAGGGGGAATTTTCCTAGCATTATCCAGAATATAATTGATCTCCCAATTAGGAGAATTTTGGAGAGATAGAGCCGAAGTAATAATTTGGGAGTCCCCTTCGATATGGATACACTTAGTTCCTTGGGAGACAACCACTGATAAGCCCAAAAATAAAGCCCTCACCTCCACAATGTTGTTGGAACCAATTGGAATCTTAGAGCTAACAACACTGATTATTGTCAAATCAGAATCCCTCAAAACAAAACCAACTCTAGATTCCCCTGGGTTACCTTTCAAGGCCCCATCAAAATTTAACTTAATGAAGCCCTTGTCTGGAGGTATCCACTTGATATCCTTATGAATGTCAGATTTTGTTTTCTTAAAATTTGAAGATATTATTATTATTTTTTTACGAAAAAATGGCAGAGCCATTAGAATTTTTTATTATATACCCTATTTCAAAGGCTTAGCAGGGAAAGAAACAGTCAAGAAAACCCTCCTTCCTTGTCATTACTTACATTTACATATAAAACCAAGAGCCAACTAAGGGAGAATGTAATTCAATGTGTGATAAGTAAATTAGTATAAGTAATGTAAGAGATATCTCATCATATAATGTCATAGCGTATGTGAATATAATTAATATATGTAACAAATCTTTTACATGTGACAAAGACACAATAGAAGAGAGTTTTGTTTTTGATTGCAGGAAAAATAGGTTTTAAATAGGGACCCGAAACCCCTTACAAGCTAGAGATATGGATAAAACATGGAGGCACCCCAAAAAGAGATAGGACTGGAAGTCCAACCGCAGAAAAACAAACAACAAGGAAAAAACCAGCAGCTAAGAAAACCACAAAAAAGACCAAACACCAAACCCAGAAACTAGAGCACTAAACCAGCTCCTTACAAGCCTCAGCAGCTTCCTTCTTAGCTTCAAATATCTTCTTCATCGCTGCATTGAACTGAGAGAGTTCCTGGATTCTGTCGTGAATTTTCTTCTTTCGGGCAGATCTGGTGCATTTTTCGGGACCTTCATCATCCAAGTTGTCAGTAATGTCCTCTGGTTTGTTACCTGGCGACCCAGTATCCAAATCAGCTTTAATGGTTAGGAAACAATCCATGGCCGAACCCATAAAGTTGTTATAATCATGCATATGTTTTTTCATGGTATGCTCCAGGGTATCAACTCTGGCTTGTAACTGCAGGACATTACTGTCATCGTTACTCTTGTCCTTCCTGGTGTTAGAGCCAGACTTCATAAGATTCTGCAGAGTATCCACCTTAGCATCAATGGTACGATACTAAAGGTGAAGGTTCTTGATTTCCTGGAACACCCATTTCATTAACCGAAAGGAGTACATAGAGGCAGCTTTGGCTGTTTGGAGAACCCCAAAAGGAGGGTCAATCTTATCATCCATGTCAAAAGGAGTACATAGAAGAGAGTTTTGTTAACATTAATATTTATGTGATAAATAATGATTTGTATAATAATAAGAATTAACTTAATATAATGTAATATAGATAATATCATATTAAATAATTATATATTATAAAATGTAGTTTAATTAAGATTAAATTATAAATATTAGGGATGGGGCCTAGTTTAATTGACATGATTTTTTTGTTGTAAAGCGTGAGGTCACAAGGTTTAGTATCCAAAACCATGATATTTAATATAATATGAAAAAAGATTAGAATAAATATTATATAATAATCTTCGTATATTATTAAATTATTAATGATAATATAGTAATTTATTATTTTATATTAAAAATAATATATTATAAAAAATAATTTAATTGAAATTAAATTTTACTACTAATTTAACTATTAATATAATTCAATATGATATGATAAATAATTAAATTTATTATATTAAGAAAATAATATTTAATATAATATAAGATCATTTTTTATTAATTATGTAAAATAATATATTGTAAGATAATTTTTATTAATTATGTAAACTAATATATTATTATTACCTAATAATTACAAAGATGAAATATTCTTTTTTTCTTCTACCCTAAAATTTGGTACAGAAGTTAGCATATTTGAATTTGTTATTTGACTCCTCTGTGATGATCCCTTTCCACATTTGTAAGTTTTAAATATGACCAATCACAATCATTATTGTCTATAAAAAAAAGTTTAATTTTCAGCTTCAAATATTTAAGTACTTTACAAAAGATTTAATTCAAGATTTTCTTCTTTATTTTCATTTGTTCCACATAAGAACTTCTTAATAAAAATATACACTTAACTAATAATATGAGTATCATTTTACACCATTTTTTCAGTAAAGAGAAATGTATATCTTTAATCTCAATAATAAATAAAATCTTATATACAAATTTGTTTTTTAATAAATTGTTCTTTTAATTTTGATTATCTTTTTAAATATTTTTTTTTCTCCATCTAAAATTGATAAAAAAATACATATAATTATTAAATTATTTAAGAAAAATAGATAATATTTTAATTAATATTGTATTTTGTTAAACATAATTTTCTTAATTATATTTGAATTGTTTTAATCTAAATATGAAATCTTTTTAATTTTTTATTCATATAACATAAGGTTATATAAGTATAGTAAAATGTTTAATTCTAAATTTGATATTGTTCTTCTCCAAGAAACTAAATAATCTAATGAAGGTCCCATAAAATTGTTTACTTCCTAGAAGTTGGGTAATGTCTAGGCCTTCCCCTCATCTGGTAAATATTGGATGCTCTCTCTGCTTGAGAGCTGCTCTTCTAAATTGTCCTTCTCATTGTTTAATATTTATGGCCCTATTCCCAATGTTGAAAAACCAAGCTATGGACCTTTCTAGGTGATTTGATATAGGCACTCCAAGGGGAGTTGATCATCTTAGGAGGGGACTTTAATGATGTCCTTAATAATGATGAGAAATGTGGTGGGATTATTCCTTCCCCAAAGATGATTATGGACTTTAATCAGTTTATTTATGATAATAATCCCATGGATGTCTCTCCCATGGTGGGAAATCTCATGGATTTTTGTAACATTATAGAGTGGTTGGATCATTTTCTTACTTCTGATTTATGGCTTCAAAGTGAAATAGACTACCACTCACTCATTTTACCCATCTCTAATTCTGATCACTTTCTGATTATGTTACATTTACCAGAATCCTCTTCTTTCTGGAGAGGTACGTTCAGGATTGAGCCAATGTGGTTCTGAGATCATAGTTTTATCCCTTTGCTGAAATAATGGTGGCTAAACTCTCTATTTATGAAAGACACCCAAATATTTAGACTGGTCCAAAAATTACATTTACTGAAAATTAAGATCAAAGATTGGAACATTAATACCTTTTAGAATATTTTTCAGGAGAAAACTAGATTGCAGTAAGAATTGGCCATAGTTAATAACTTTATTATTCACAATGGGATGGATGCCCAATCCTTTGCACTAGAAAAGGATCTCAAATGTGCTCTAGAGGAAGTAATTCTAAAAGAGGAGATTTACTGAAACATAAATCTTGGGAAACTTGGCTTGGAGACGGGGCTAAAAACATAATATTTTCATGCTTCTACTAAGCTTAGAAGTCTTGAAAACAAAATTATTTGCATTGAATACTCTAGTGGGAAATTAGAAGATGAAAATGACATTTTTGATGAGGGTGTTCCCTTCTTCTCAAATTTGCTAACCAAGCAACAAGTTTATTATTCTAATTCTTTGTTAGATTCTATCCCACATTATGCATCTGAGGCAAATAATACTATGCTTATGGCTCCCTTTCCATTTAATGAGCTTAAATAAATTGTTTTTTCCATGGCCACAAAAAAGGCCCCAACTCCCGATGGATTCACTATTCTTTTCTTTCAAAAATGTTGGGATTTTAAGGGAAATGATATTTTACTTGCATTAGAGGAAGCTAGAATTCACAAAACCATGTTGAAAGATCTTAATCATACTTGGATTTCTCTCATTCTAAAAAAAGAAGATCCTAAATCATTTTCAGATTTTCATCCTATCTCTCTTTGTAATTCTCTGTACAAAACTTTTACCAAAGCTATTTCCGTCAGGTTAGCCAAGGTCCTTCCTAAAATCATCTTTGAGGAGCAAGGGGGCTTTGTGATTGGGAGTTAAACTCAGGAGGGTGCTGTTATGGTTCATGAAATTCTGCAATCTATTCGATTACATAACCACTCAACTATGGTTCTTAAGCTAGATATGATGAAAGCATATGACTATGTTGACTGGGAGTTTCTTCTCATGGTCCTCACTAGGTTTGGTTTTCACATAAATTGGGTAAAATGGATCCAAGCCTGTATATCTTCTCCTTCATTCTTTGTTATCATTAATGGGTCCCCTAGAGGTTTTTTTCATCTTTTAGAAGTATTCTGCAGGGGGATCCCTTTTCCCCTTCCTTTTCATCCTAATGGCTGAGGGGCTTAGTATATCTATAGGTTATGCTAGACAGGTTGGGATTTGTAAAGGTGTCTCCTTTAATGATGTAAATTAATCCTATACCCATAATATTTTGTGGATGATACTCTTCTATTCAGAGAAGCCACCATCATGGAAGCTCGATTTATTAAACAAATCATCGAGGATTATTCCTTGGCATGTGGACAATTAATTAATCCAGAAAAATCAATTTTTTTTTCTTAAATGTTAACCCTTTAGCTCAAAATAGTCTTCTAAATTTTGGGGCTTCTCTTTGGGGGATTTTCCTTGCCAATATCTTGGATTCCCCTTCTATTCTATCTCAGAAAAACATTATTTTTCTGGATAAGATTATTTCTGCAATTTCTCAATGGATTCTGTCATGGAAGCATAAATGGATTACGTTATCTGGTAAGTTACTGATGATTAAATTTGTCTTAAATGTCATCCCAATTTATCTTATGTTAGTCCTAAAGATGTTTAAGCATTAAATTGAAGAACTCCAATCCATCTTAAGGGACTTTGTTTGGGCTGACAATGTAACTGAAATTAAAAAGTTACCCCTTCTTTCTTGGACTAAGGTCTCTACTCCTAAATCCATCCAGGGTGCGGAAGTTAGGGATATAGATTTACAGAATAAAGCATTGGGTGCTAAATTTCTTTGGAAATTATATCAAAACCCAAATTCTAAATGGGCCAGATTAATGAGATTGAAGTACCTTGACTCTGATGAATGGGAAACAATCTTTAAAAATTTAGTTTAACCTCGAGGCTCTGACATGTGGAATTTTATTGTTTCTTATCGAGAGGTCATCCTACCCTCCCTCTCTTGGTTAATACATGATGGGAAAAAACCACAGTTCTAGGAGGACTCGTGGAGTGGGCACACACCTTTATCTCAAATCCAAGAGTGGCACCCCTTAGATGCCCATCTTAAACAGATTTTTGGTGATGAGGTTTTTCATTATTTAGATATTCAGGATGGTCTTGCAGTTGGGAAACACCTTTCTGGCCTACATGATTTTTCAAATTTGGCTACAGAACTTCATAAGGAACTTAGATCTATACCTATTTTATTCTCTCGTCTTGAGGATGGACTTATTTGGTTAGGTTTCCCTTCTGGCCAATACACGGTTAAGGCTGATTATGACTCAAATTTACATCTTCAATCTTCTGACTCTTTGCCTGTTAGAATTTTATGGGGATTTGCATGTCTTCCTAAGGTAGGGGCCTTTTCCTAGTTGGCCACCCAGGATAGGGTCCTCACTAGGGTCAGAATTGATAGATTGGGGATTACCATTGTTTTTACTTGTACTTAATGTGGATACTTTACAGAAACTCTTGATCATTTATTCCTTCACTACCCCTTTTCTCTTGATTGTTGGTATTGGCTTATTCAGAGGCTGGGGTGGTTTACAGCTATTGCCCCTAATATTTGTGATCACTTCCAAGCTTGGCCTTTTTTGCACAAATCTTCCATATTTGTAGATCTTTGGGAGGTGAGGCCCTCTATAGTTATCATGAATATTTGGCTTGAGAGAAATGAAAGAGTATTTAGAGGAAAATCTACTGCATGGATCGAGGTATTGGAAAAATAGAAAAATTTTATAACTAAAGTGATGTTTACATATTAGGTTAAATTGATTAAGAGTAAAAAGAGTTTTACTAAGTGGGATTTTTTGATTCATGACAATTTCCCTCTTCTCCAGACCCTTTGGCCTCATGGATGTTGAGCTTCTTTCTCATCTTCCTCCTCCCACCTTAATGCTACTTGGTCTACTCCTCCTTCTGGTTTTAAGAAAATGAATTATGATGGTGCCTCTAGGGGAAATCTAGGCATTTTAGGAGCAGGGATTGTTTTTAAAAATTCTGAGGGGAACATTATTAGAATAGCTTGCAAAATGGTACCCTTAGACTCCAACAATGTAGTAGAGATGGACGCTCTTATCTTTCGTCTTTCTATTGCTATCTCCATGAAGATATCTAAGATCATAATTGAGGGGAACTCAATGGTGACCTATAATATAATCACCGCTTGAAAGACTTCCTCATGGAAACTAAAATACAGATTGGATTTGGTCCTCAAAACATTAACATCTTTTCAATCCTTTGAGCTTAAACACTGTTTCAGAGAGACCACTATGGTTGCTAATTTTCTGGGGAATAAGGAGATTGATGAACCATTCTTGCTTTAGGAAGTGGATATGAATTCTTTGTCACATTCGGTATAATCTTAATACTTCTATGTGAGGCTAACTTACCATGCTAATTTATCATATTCTTAACTGTTCTTTTTTATTTTTACTTCTCATATATGTGTGTGTTTTTTATTATATTCCTGCTTCATGGATTTCAGTTTTTCTATATCAGTGGTACCAATATAGATTTTAGCCAAAGGTATAGTTTCTCTATGTGTAGGTGTGCCTCTCTAGGTGTGTAATCCCCTTCAGATTCTTGCACTATTTATGGAGGATCAACTATTTACATTTGATAGGTGGATGAGAGACAACTTTATTCAGTAGCGATATATGCATCCGTTGGGTCCCCTTCTTTGTCTCCCCCTTACTCTCCGATGAGTATTTCTTGGATGTAATGGGCTAATAGAGATTGTATGAATACTTTGGCAATATTTTGAAGTTCTCGTCTGGGGTTTTTTGTTAGGTTTGGGTACATTTCCAGGTGGGGATCTCTTTTTGGCTCGATTTGGGTAGACTAGAATATTACTATATCAATTTATCTGTATAGGCTACAACCAGAGGTTTTCTTCCTAGTTCTTTTCTACCGGTATGCCCACCTGAACTAGGTTTGTAAACTTTTTACTATTATTAATAAAATATTTCGTGGCCTAACCACTTTTACCCCAAAAAAAAGTATAGTCATGCAAAATTATTATATCTACTAAATAAATATAAATTATAGAATAAAAATAATGGAATCTTAAATGAGTCTTAGTTTACTAGTCTAGAAAGGTTTTTAATGAACCCACCAAGAATCAAATCTTATTGAGTGTAAGAGTCTCACATCAAAATAAAAATCTAATTACAAATGTGGTCAAATAAAAACCCTTCAGCATGAATAACCCCTATAAAAAAATCAATTACAAACTATTTGCCATCCATTATTGAACTGAAGAACCAAATGTATAAGATGTAGATTCATTAAAAAAAGCTTTCCAGTGATATACACAAATTTGATCCGTGCCTATCAAGCAAACTAAGCTTCAGGTTATATAAAGACTACTAAGAAAGAAAAACAAAGTCCACCCTTTTTAGCCAATTCCCTCTGGGTTTAGGCATTAATTTTTGCTGTGGATCAGTTCCGTCTCATTCAGTTGCACGTGAAAACAAATAACAGCACCGAACTAATTTATATTTATACACAATGGGCTGGTGCGTTCTGCCGGGTCTTAAACAGCTCAGCGAACGTTAGCCGCGACGTTAATAAAACACGTGAGCAGGAGCCCTGATAAGTTCGCGGTACCGTTAAATCCATGATATTTGGTGGATCCAAATTTTGTATGTGGTATGTAATGAAGTATAGACTAATTAATTTGGGGCATTGCCAATGAAAGTGAGTGGAAGAAGAGATTGTCCCAGACAAAGCCCTCTTATTCCGCCTCACCCCCCTCTTTTGGAGATCCCTCCTGTTCCACAGTTTTCTTAAATATTGCCTTGAAATTATAAATTCAATATTAAATATTGATATTCAGACATTAAATTTATAACAAAAGTCGAATTTACGTGTGCATTGCAACAGATTGCGTTTTCTTCGCAAAAGAAAGGATTTGTTTAATAGGAAATCGTATAAACCCAAACCTAGAAGGTAGGCGTGAAACAAACACAAATAATACCATTCTAAATGAATATATAAATTAATATCTAGCCTAGTGCCGCGTAATTTAGGCTATCTATTTTTTAAATGTATGATACTATTTTCTAACTAATAATGTGGACACATTTCATATTGTTGAGAGTTGAAGGCCAACAGTCTTTTGTCTCTTATTGTGACTCTTCGATTCCAAGACTCTTCATTGTAATATTGCTGGAGTCTTTATATTTGCTGTAGCTTTTCATTTGTAATTCAATCATTAACATTAATACAATACTCTGCAGTCTAGATGTAACTACATTTGTGGTGAACTAGGATAAAACTTTGTGTTGTCTATTTGTTTCATCTTATTTGCATTTGCTGTCTATTCTTCTGCAATCGAATCCTTTTAATTGGTATCAGAGCACAGGTTGTGCAGATTGGAAATCGGTGTTGAATTTCTGGAAAGATGGAGGATATGAAAGTGGAGAAATTTGCAGGCAAGAACTTCAGCCTGTGGAAAGTGCAGATACATTCCATGCTGATCAAGCAAGATTTATCAATCACACTAGAAGGAAAAACTAAAAAACCAGCTGTGATGTTAGATGAAGATTGAAAGAAAATAGATGATAAAGCGATAGCATCAATCTTCCTTTCGCTATCGCAAAATGTCTTGAATGAGAAGATAGCAAAAGAAATTTGGGACAAACTTCAGAACATGTATGAGACGGCATCAGCTGCAAATAAAATCTTCATTATGAAGAGACTCTACAAGTTAAAAATGAAGGAAGGGGCTGCGATGTCAAATCATATAAATGATTTAAACACTTTACTATGTCAAGCAAGCTCAGTTGGCATGACACAAGATGACGAAGCCAAAGCCATTATCTTGTTGTGTTCCTTACCCGATAGTTCAGATCCCGTAGTTACAGCTGTTAGCACTTCTAATTCTACAAAGAAGAAGCTGGTCTACGATGAAGTGGTTGCCACTTTACTTAGTGAAGATATAAGAAGAATTAACAAAGACACTCCATCCGGTGATGCTCTTACCATGGTCAGCACTGAAAATAGAGGAAGAAGCCATCATAGAGGCAAAAATAATTATAATTAGCGGCCACAATCTAGAGGAAGAGAAAGCGATTGCTAGTTTTGTGGCAAATCTAGCCATGTCAAGAAAGATTGTAGAAAATACAAGAAAGCACAACAAAAGGTTTTGGATAGTGGAGCGAACATAGCTCATGATAGAGATGATGGCATCTTAATTCTCTCCACAAGTGACACAACATTTGAATCTTGGGTCCTAGATTTCGGTGCTTCCTTTCACGCTACTTCTTGCACGGATTTGTTTACAAACTACCAAGAAGGTGAGTTTGGAAAAGTTTAGTTGGGGGACAATAATTCGTGTAAAATTATTGGAAGAGGTGATATTGTTTTGCATTTAAATGGAGGAGTTAAATGGTTGTTAAAAGATGTTAGTTATATTCTAAAATTGAAGAAAAATCTAATTTTCGTGAGTCAGCTATATACAAAAGGCTTTCTCACCACTCTCACAGACAAATGGAAAGTCACCAGTGGCTCTATGGTTATTGCAAAAGGCAATAAAGTGGGCAGCCTCTATGTTGTTTAAACTATTGGTGAGGTGGGAGCTACTATGACTCTTGTGGGCAGCGATGCCGCACTTTGGCATCAAAGATTAGGTCACATGAGTAAGAAAGGCCTTGAGGTTATGCTAAACCGAGATCAGCTACCCGGTCTTCAATCTGCATATTTGGAATTCTGCAAACATTGTCTTTGTGGGAAAAAAAAATGGGTTAGCTTCTTGAAGAATGGCCATGACAAGAAGACAACACCATTGGAGTTGATACACTTGGACGTCTTCGGTCCTACAGAGGTAACCTCTCATGGAGGGGCAAATTACTTTGTCACATTTCTTGATGATTGTACAAGGAAGGTATGGATTTATATGATTTCTCGCAAATCTGAAGTGTTTTCAAAATTTAAAATTTTCAAAGCACTTGTTGAAAACCAAAGTGGTCATAAGATTAAATGCTTAAAAACAGATAATGGAGGTGAATTTTTCTCTTTGGAGTTTGACAATTTTAGTGTAGATCAAGGTATTCGGATAATCAAGATTGTACCTTTCACTCCCCAAGAGAATGGAGCAGCCGAAAGACTCAACCAAACCATTCTTGAGAAAGCACGATGCATGCTTTCTAATGCTAGTTTAAGCAAGGAGTTTTGGGCTAAGGCTTGCAATACAGCTATGTATCTAATTAATCAAATTCCTTCATCTCAATTGGATTTTGGTATCCTGGAAGAGGAGTGGTTGGGCAACCAAATATCTTATTCTCATCTCCAAGTGTTCGGTTGCCAAGCCTTTGTTCATGTTCCTAAAGAAAAAAGGAGAAAATTGGATTCTAAATCTCAAGATTGCATCTTTATGGGTTATGGCAAAGATCAATTTGGTTTTTGTATGTGGAATCCAGTTGAAGGAAAAATTATTCAAAGTCGGGATGTGGTGTTTAATGAATCAATTTTTCCAGCCATAGAGGAAGAAAAACACGATAGGGAATATGCTCCCTCATCTGCATTTTAGTATGATTCTTTTGTTAATGCACACCTACAACATGTTCCCCTTATAGAAAATTTTGTTCTAAATCCTCATTCCTCTTCTTATACTACTACTGAACAAGAGTCAGATGATTCTTATGAAGCTACAAGTATATAGTCAGAATAGGGGATTCTCCATTCTTCTCATGACAACACTGCTTGTTGGGAGAATGAGCTACCCAATGTAAGCTCATGCGCTATGGAATGCAGGAACAAAGGTAAGCTCGTGCAGTATGGAAGGGTAGTAGAGAGTGAAGGCCCACGTGAGGTGAACAGCCCACACTCTGCACCAACAACAAAGAGGATAAACACACATAAGACAGTCCTCCACCCGCGCGGAGAGCAGCAGAGTTTGCATGGAACACAAGACCCGCTTGGAATGGATAGCCAACATAGATAGCATGGTACAGGGTAGCATGATACACATCACAACTGCTCCTATTACCCACAACATGCCAGTCCCCTTCACACACAGAGAACAGAGAATAGCTCGCGTGAACAGTAGAACAGCTCGCGTGAACAGCAGCTTAGCCCGCGTGATGTAAGAAGTAGAGCATGGGATGGGACTCGCTTCTCCCCTGCAGCCCCACATAGGACATAGAATAGTCCATTAGCAGCCCCGCATGGAATGGAAAGTGGGTGTTCTCTGCACCCTGCGGCTGCAGCAGAGTTTGCAGACCCACTTAGGATGAACTGCCTGCATGGAGAGGAGTATGCCTCGCGTGGTGAGAAAAATGGGGTGCCTTAAAAAACTAACAAAAACTCACAGTCTGATATGCAATTCATCAAAAATCCATTGCATACTATTGGCAGAAAATTGGGGAAAGCACATGAAGGTGTAAGGAATTTAATTCCTATACCACAACAGACAAATATTGAGTTGAGACAATCAACCAGGGAGCGTCGTCCACTAATAAAATTCTCTGATTATGAACTATTGTTCACTGAAGAAGTAGAGCCTTCAATTCTTGTTTCCAAATTTTCAGAACCATCAACATTTAAATCTTCTCTCAAATATTTCAACAGTGATAAATGGAAAACAACGATGCATGAGGAGATGGATTCTTTACTGAAAAATTAGACTTGGGACTTAGTCTCTCTTCTGCCAAATCGAAGACCACTTAAAAACAAGTGGGTATATCGGATAAAATAAGAAGATGAAGGCATAACATGCTTCAAGGCCAGATTGGTGGTAAAAGGGTTTGATCAAGAACAGGGGATATATTTTAAAGAGATCTTTTCACCGGTTGTCAAGATGACAACTATCTGGACAGTCTTGGGATTAGCGGCAATGTGGGATCTTGAGTCAGAGCAGCTTGATGTGAAGACCACATTCCTACATGGTGATGTAGAAGAAGAGCTATACATGGAGCAGCCTCAAGGATTCATCAAAAAGGGACAAGAACATCTTTACTGCAAGCTAAATTCAAGTTTGTACGGCCTCAAGCAAGCCCCAAGACAGTGGTATATAAAATTTAATCACTTCATGGCTGAAAACAATTTCACAAGATGTGAATCAGATCCATGTGTCTACTACAAGACACTTCCTAATGGTGAGTTCGTTATTCTCCTTCTTTATGTCGATGACATGTTAGTAGCCGGCACAAACAAAAGGATTGTTAATGAGTTAAAGGAGAAATTGGCAAGAAAATTTGACATGAAGGACTTAGGGGTAGCCAAGAAGATTATTGGCATGACAATCACAAGAGATAGGAAGAAAAGGGAAATTACCTTATCCCAAAAACAATACATTGATAAAGTTGTTGAGAGGTTTGGCATGGATGATGCAAAAGTTACTCCTATTCCTCTTGCTGGTCACTTCTGTTTAAGTTCTGAATTGTGTCCAAAAACACAAGAAGAAAAGGAATTCATGGAGAAAATTCCTTATAAATCTATAGTTGGAAGCATTATGTATGCAATGGTTTCTACCCGGCTCAACATTGCCCATGCGGTGGGAGTTGTGAGCATATTTATGAGCAATCCCAGGAATGCTCATTGGGAAGCAGTTAAGTGGATACTACGGTATCTAAAAGGAACTTCAGATTATGCATTATGCTTTAGAGGAGATAAAGTTCAGCTACAAGGTTATACTGGTTCTAATCTTGTCGGAGACTTGGATAAATGAAGGTCTACCACTGGATACACCTTCATGTTTGCTGGAGCTACTATCAGTTGGGCTTGAAGATTGCAGCATTGTATTTCTCTTTCTTCACCTGAGGCTGAATACTTGGCTCTTTCTGAAGGGGCAAGGGAAATGATTTGGCTTCAGTGATTGCTTGGTGACTTGAAAGTTCATCAAAATGAACATAATCTATTTTCGGACAGCCACAGCACTATCTTCATGGCTCATAATCATTCATCACAGCGTCACTCTAAGCACATTGACGCACATGCTCACTTTTTTGTCATGCAGTTGAAGAAGGAAAGTTGAAAGTTGTCAAAATTGATACCAAGATCAATCCGACAGACATATTCACAAAGGTTTTTGCCAAAGAGAAATTCAAAAGTGCAAGGAATTCTCTTGGGCTTGTAAGGAAAAGATAAATCAGCACTTCAGCAGGGTATTGGGTGTTCAGTTACAACATTGGTTGTCCTTCAGGTGGGAGTTTGTTGAGAGTTGAAGGCCAACAGTCTTTTGTCTCTTATTGTGACTTCAATTTTGAAGACTCTTCATTGTAATATTGCTGGAGTCTTTATATTTGTTGTAGCTTCTCATTTGTAATTCGATCATTAACATTAATACAATACTCTGCAGTCTGGATGTAACCACATTTGTGGTGAACCAGGATAAAACTCTGTGTTGTCTATTTATTTCATCTTATTTGCATTTTATGTTTATTCTTCTATAATCGCATCCTTTCACATATTGAGTATTCAATATTGTTTTATATTTGTTTATATTTTGCTTGATCATTAATAGATATTTAGCTTTGGCCTTTTATTTATGAAAGAACAAAAAAGAAAATAATAATATGAAATATTAAATTATATTTCAAAATAATTTTTAAAATAAAAATATTTTAATCATATATTTGTATATAATTTCTTTTTAATATTATTTAGTATATAAGTTTAAGTATTTATTGTTTATCATACATATATGAATTTTAACATACAAAATCATTTTTACGTAGTACAAATCTAAGTTGAGACTCAGAGTCTCATTATTAGTGATTTGTATTACATATTTAATTATAGAAAGCATTTCAAAATTACATTAAACAAATAGTGTTTGATTTCATAATTATATTAAGTCAAAAAATAATTATTTATAATCTATTTAACTTAATAGAACCTAAAAAATAAATCATTAGCAAATAGAATAGGTTAAAACTAGTTAAATTCAAAACTATGACTCCACAAACACTTCAAGCTCTATGTAGGCAACGAAAGGTAATCCTGGACTTGGTGGAAGTGGGTGAGTGGTTCAGGATCACAATGGTAGGTTTGTCTCGGTGACGACCCTCCCTTTGTGTACCAAATAATGTTATAGCAATATTTTATTCGTATATTTGTATATTATTTTAAAGAAGTAATTTATATATCCAAGTTGAGAATTAGTTAAAACTTGTTAAATTCAAAATTATGACTCAATGAACACTTCTAGCTCTACACGGGGTAGCCAAAGCTAAGCCTGGACTTGCTAGAAGTGGGGGAAAGGTTTAGGATCACAATGGTAGGGTTGTCTCAGTAATGAATCTCCCTTTGGGTACCTAGACTAACCACTTTATCGAGGTGTACGTCATCTACATTGGTATCAAAATGGCTAAAGATAAAGGTTTAGATAAAATTTTGTTGTAGTTTGATTGTATGAACATCATTAATTTTTTGAAGGGTTTATCCCCCTGAATTTGGATGATCAAAAATATTATTGAAGATTACATTTCAATATTAAATAACTTTGAGTCTTATTACATCACCCATATTTATCGCAAGGGAAATTAAGTTGTGGACATGTTAGCTAATTTGGGAGTAAATTCTTTTCATGTCATTAGATGGGAAATTAATGATCTAATCCTTCTAGAGATCTAGATTCTTCTAAGAAATGATGTTGCATAGTTCTTTTTCTCCTAACGATTTGGAAATGATAGCCTCCTATGTGTAGACAAGTGTATGATTAGAGTTCTCATTTATTCATGTTAAGTGGAGCATTCTGCAAGTTTTAATTTGGGCTCTGTGTATTGTTTGTAGTGGTTTTATCGGTTGTCTCTATGATTCTTCCATGGGTGGTGGTCACAATAGACTAGAGCTAATGGTTTATGATAAATCGAAGAATAAACAAAATGTTTGGTTTTCCATTTGGGGGGTAGGGTGTGGGGTTTAACGAGGTACATGGAAACCCTTCACATGGTCAATGCCCAAGTTATAGAGTCTTTTGTTTCAAATTGGAAAGATGGTACCCTGTATGCTTATGGATTAGAATTAGAAATCAATGAAGAAGTGGTGGCCAAAGTTTCCATTACTAGCACTGTAGAGAGAAAAAATTACAGGGATAAAAAGAATGCCAGTGAAACCATGGATGTTTTCTTTCTACTCGGGGAGAGGGAGAAAGTAAATAAGATTTTCGATGGAGGGTATGAAAGACTTACCCTCAAGAAGTCATGGTCGGATGTCGCGGAGGTGATTTTGAGGTAGCTTACCCTGGATGGAAGTATAGTAGTCATTCTAGCTATCATTTTAGGAATGATAAATTCATGTCAATTGCATTTTTTTTCTTTCTTCTATGCACCACTATTTGAGGGCTCATGCTAAAAACCCTTCTAGTCCAGTTCTGCACAAGGGTTTAATATTGTTGATCATAGAACATGCTAAAATATTGCATGTGGAGAGGAATCCTTTTCACCTAAGAAATGAGTTTAGTATAAAAATACTGTGAGAGTCCATTATGGTGATTCCTCATCATATTGGAAGTCTAATGATTTAGATGGCGATGAGGTGTTCTATGTTGGGGTTAGGAACAAGCCCTCAGCTTCCAGTTCTTGCAAAATGGTAGTTGTTTCTGATGATGACAGCTAAGATTATGTCCCCTCTCAAAAACATATCCTTGATTCGATGGACCCCAGTAAGGATAAAAAAGGTAAAAGGAAGGAGGGTAGCTCTACTAAATGTAGTGGGTATTTGTGTGCTAGGACCAAAAAAATTCTAAGGTTTATAAGTTTGAGCCTATAAATGAACTATGGTTCCCATTTCCCTCATTATGCCTAACCAAGATGACTCGACTAAGTCACAAACCATTCATGTTAATATCTTGGTTGATATGGGGGCCCCTCTTGAAAATGGCTCCTCTACTCTGGAAACCCCAAGTGTTAGTAAAGATATTACTAGTTTGTTGGATAACCAAAATGCAGTTTTTGCTTGGATGGTTACTGAAATTAACAGTCTTAAGGGGATTATTTCCTCTTCTAAGAAACACCTTGATTATATTATGGAGAGTACTAACACTATTGATAGAAGAATCACTAAATTAAAGGACGACCATGAGGAGAGAATCAATAATCTAGAGGATATCCTTAAAAAGATGAAGGACAAGGTTAGGGTGGTTGTTGTTAGAAAAATGGCTATGCATAATTTCATTGAAGGTTTAAGGAAGCTAAATGACCAAGCTGATGCATTTGAGGGTTTAAGAAAGGATCTAAATACATCACCCTCTGTGAGTGTTAATCCACCAAGAAGGCATACTTCAAGGAAATAAGTTTGACTATGTGTGGATGTTATTATTGATATTACTAATATGGAGTCTCTGCACGATGTTGCTACCAGGTTACAGAGTAAGGATCGGGGGTTACCCCCATTGACAATATTGCTAGTAAGTTTAGGAGCATAATGTCGATATTATTCAAAAGACTATAGATTTAGATAAGAATTTGTAGGTAGTTGGGGAATTGTTCCCTATTTTTGGTTCTTTTTTCTTGTTCTTGGTTATCATAGTTATTTTTGGATGTTTTGAACTTGGGGTTCTAGTCCCTATAAAACCATTTTTCCCTTAATAAAAACACTTCTAGCTCTGTAAAAATAACGTAAATTAAAATAAACCTCTAAAAATAAATAATAATGAAAACATACCTTAAAATAATCATACAAGTTTATGTCAGTTCAATAATATATTAATATGTATAAGATAATCATATTATAAATAAGTTAAAATCTCTAGATAGGGGTAGAAACTATAAATACAAGTAAATACATGACACAAATTTCTCTCCTTAAATTCACTAGTCTAGTTTATAGTTTAATTATAACCAACAAGTTTTCCGTTAAATATTGGGACAAAAAATATTAAAATCTTTTTAGTTTGGAAAACATTTCCCAAGGAGATTTAATCTCCTCTAATTATATTCATTTATTATAAAAAATATTGATTGATAGAGATTTTTTTTCAATCAGGTCTTAAAACATGCTTGAATTACTATATAAACTAATAAAGTGCGATTGGAGGGAGGGAGGGAAGGAGGGAGGGAGATCCTTTTCACATAGCGGTGAAAGGAAATGATTTCTATATGGAAATAATTTACTAGGAAAGTTAGAATTTTTTTTTTTTTTTTGAGATCTAGGATATGCAAAGTTAGAGATTCTCCTTCGTACTAATTAAGCCAAAATAGTTTGGATTGGAGCACTAGGCTCTCCTGTCCATGCTCTATCTTCTAAATTTGTGATGTTGATCTAAATAATTATGAATATTATCTTCTTTTACCTTTTCATTTTCATAAATTTGAGATTAATACATACACAAAAAACAAAGAGAGTAAAAATGGTTGTCTATGTACGATCTTATTGAACTCTAGCCCTCATTTTGGTATTCCTAGATCCAGTAATAGCTGAATTAATTTTGAAATAAAGTGTGTGTATATAGACCTTATGTGTGTCTAGAATTAAATTGATTAGTGACATGCATAAATATAAAAAATAATCCATATGCAAGTGTGTTAGAGTGGAGCATTAGGTGATTGAAACAAAAGGTTGTGTAAAACCAACACAAAAGACAAAAATGTGTGTAAAGAATAGAATATAATTGTAAATAAAATATATCTATTGAAACTATGAAATATGAAAGTAATATAGAACCAGAGCTAACCCTTAAGGAGAGCTATAAGCTTATTAGTAGTAAATTGTCCTCATTGTCCTCCAACATTTCTTAAAGTTCAATAATCTTCTAAAAATAATGAAGATTAATGTAGACAAATTATGATTTTGTCTAATTAGTTATATTTATAGAGTTGAGTGACTAATTTGGTAGAGAATATGTAGTATTCTTCTCATATCTTCTCATAAAACGTTTATTACAAAATTTAAATGTCTTAGTTTTACAATTTTGGAAAAATGGAAAATCGTAAATTTTTAGAGTGTCTTTTATAATAATATTCATATTTAATTAGAAAAGTGTGGATAAATTATGTATATATTAGAAGAGATATTCTTTATAAAAAATATGTATTTAAATTAAACTTCATACTCATAAATTGTTTATCAACTAAATATGTGAAAAAAATTAAGAGTTAATAAAATTTTGTTACTTTTATAATTCATTATTTAAAAACATCAATACTAAATTTTTTTTCGTTTTCAAAATAACCATAAGTTTTATACAACTTAAATTTATATGTTTTGAGTCTTTCAAATTAAAAAAAAATATTTATTTGTAATCTCATTGGTTGAAAACAATTTGTCTTATAGGGATGCTTGTTTCAGAGGCTTCCTCCATATTGCATTTTTTGGGCTTTTTTCATGGATATGCTATTATTGCAAGATTGTAGAAATTTATTTTCAATTTCTAAGGAATAATGCCTTTCCTTGTTAATATTGTATTAAAAGTTATGAAATATTTTAACAAGTAATTGTTATATTCATATAAACCAAAATTTGAACATTTTTTTCCAACATGTTGTAAGAAATTTTGAATCTAATGTTTTATGATTTAAATATAATTTTAGTTGTAAGTATGGAATGCTATTTATATTTTATTATTTTTACTTCTTTATTGTAGTTATGATAATATATCATTTTGATAATTAACTTAATTTTAAATAAATATTTTAATTAAAAACTAAAAATTATATAATATGCTCTTCTAATATATGAAATGGAAAGGAAAGTAGAAGATTATAAATTTATATAATTCATAGAATATTCATTTTAGAAAATGATACACATTTTCCATCATAAGAATTTTATAATTGTATCCTTTGAACACAACTTCAGCAAAATTTAGATCTATTAATTTTTACAATTAATTTTTAAACTAAAAGAAAAGTACTACATGGAACATTTTTTCTCTTGAAAAATAGAATTTTGATAGGGAAAAGTAAAGTATTAATTTGTATTAGTTATGATTTGCATTAAATAATTGGAAAAAATAAAATTTGTTTTCATAACCAACTTAGACAATAAAGAGTGGGGAACACCTTTATTATCACCCTAGTTATTCTATTCTTGTCACCATGAAACTCATTTTTCCTCATTGATTTATGTTACCATACTATACCTTTTTTTATTCATCAAACACTTTAATATATTCATAGCATCGAGTGCATACTTTTGATTTGTCAAAGTTATTTTAAATAAATCATATTGTATATAGGATTTATGGTCTATTTGATATATGCTGCTAATTTTTTAAAATTTGATTAAACTTGTAAACAAACTTGTGTGACCATTACATAAATTCTTTCAGGCAAGCTATGTTTGTTTTCTAAATACAATATAACTCAAAAGCTTATATAAAAATATTTTAAATATGCTTTCCAATTCAATCTTAAGATCATTAATTTATAATTATTGTAGCATATCTTAAATTTAAGTTTAATAAAATTATTCACCTACTAATATATCTCACAATCTTTCATATGTTAGGGAACATCTCCCTCCCTATAGATTGCATTTTATTACTATTTTTACATTGGTTCAACTACTAGATATGATATATACATTCACTAAGATAATTTAATCTATTTTTGTATTTTCTTTATATTATTACATTGGCTCAACTACTACATTGATATATACACCAACTATGATAATATAATCTATTTTCTTGCTAAACTACCAACGATATATTATTTTGTTTCTGTCATAAATAAATAAATTATTTTTGTATATAATCCTAACTTTGGCTTATAGTGTGTGGATATTTCTAACTCATCTCCCTACCTACATAAAAACCTACTAACATTTTATATTTTAAATATAGATGTCTATCCTTCTATTACATCCTTCTTTTTTACTCAATTGTGTATCCCTTTCACAAGAAAATGCAATTTTTTATAATGCTTATTTCTTTACTCATCATCTTCTACTCCACAAATATGATTTGGTTGCTACTACAATATCTTGATTTATGAGAATAAATAAATCTATTTCAAAAAAATTGATATAGTCCTTAACAAGCAACATTCTTACCTAAACACAAATTTATCCAACAAATTACTTCGCCCCATGTGAGTAATTTAGGTATGTGGCATTGTTAGTTGTGTACTATATTTGACCTTTATATTATATCCACGACTGGTTTGACCATAATGTAAGAAAATTAAAGAGTTATTTTATTAATTTATATTTTCTGTATAATGTGTTGAGATTTTTTTCATATAATTTCTTAATCTTGAAACTTATTGTAATGTTTTTTTACTTGAACAATCTATCTTTATTATTATTTAGTGATGAAGAGCATATAATAGATACATACTACCCTACCATTTCCTATGCCATTTGAAGCGCATTGATTTTTCAACAATCTAATTTTTATATGCACTATCTATGATAGATCTTAATCATGCTACAATAGAATTATGCAATATTATATTAATCGTATATTGATCAATTTAGAAATCAATGTATTACTAATTTCATATTACTAATAACATTTATATAAACAACTGAACATTAAAATAAAACAATTCAAATATTCACTATAATTATTAAAAAGTATATTTTGAGAAAGAACATTATTTATCCCTTTCCTCTTTTAAAGTTCATCATTGATTTCAAAACAATCTTAACTAGCTGTTAATGTAATGGGACATCAAGTAGAAGGGACCCCATCAAAACTGTTGTTGGGATGGGAGCTCATTCTATACTATGTGCATTGGGGATCTCGTTTGTTTTGGAGCATTTAGGGACCAGGATAACTATAAACATACAACCTTGTGCGTTAGCAATATATTGGGCAACTTTTATAAAGCATAATCCTCGACAAGTTAGATGATACTGTACTCCATTGTCTGCCACCTTTCTTTGGCGTGATAGTTACATATTCTAGCTTTGCATATAAAATTCGTATTTCGGCTTTTTTCAATTTAGTTATAATTTAATTCGATCTTCGTTTCCACAAGTCAACTTTAATAGAATTAAACTCGCTAAAGTTTCCACGTCATTCTAAAATGTCTTCTAGATTATTTTTTCAACGAAACCAAATCGTAATTATGTTGTTCACTTCGGTTGGGCTTACTATAATGCATGTTATAAATATGTCTAAACTTCAGTTTTCTTTTGTACTAGAAGTGATGACCTTTACAGGGGTGTGCTTCTCGGGGAAGAGCTCTAAATTAGCAAGAGCATAAAAAAGGGTGAATATTTATTTAAAACAACAGTAGAGATGAAAGGAGTTTATGTCGACGGAGAATTGGTCCCACTCGACCTTATGGGATTCATTCAATTCAATATTATGCATTTTATTATATTAATTGAAGATAAAATATTTTACTATGAAATAGATAGTAATTCTTTTATAAATTTTATTATTTCATTATTAGAATATTTTATTTTGTTATTTCAAGATATATAATTTGTTAAGAATTTTGTATTTGTAATAATACGAAAGATTATAATGAGATCAAATTCTATGATTAAAAGATAATTAATGAATTGATCTACAAATTTTTCATTGAATTTCTATTCAATGTACATAAATATCAATATTGACTCAAGAGAAATCTTATTAACTAAGAATCAAACATATGATTTTGAAAAAGTTTCAAAGTTGTTATTAGTACCTAGTTTAGAGTGTTTCCATGTCCATTAAAGAATATATATTTTTTGAAAGTTCTTACAAAAATATGGCCTAATGGTAAACAATAAAATTTAATGCATACATACATACTGTAATACCCCTCCAACCCTAACATGTCTTAATTATGCTTGATGGAAGTTTGCAGATGTTGTCGGGACCTTTAAGCTCTATTTGTAATTCTTCTTCAAGTTATTACTCCAATCTATTTGTACACATTGTGACAATGATGAGTGTTTACATGTATATGTCTTCTTATGTGTCCATGATATTTTAGGACCTTTATGTCATGACATAACCTGATAAATCTCTATGTTTACTATGTGAGGAATTCATTATAATTTATTATGAGTACACTTGGGATAATTAGTTGATTATGCTACCTTTGTGTTTATGTTCTGATTGATATATAAATGTATTCAAGATCTTTATAATGACTAGGTTCTTACTAGATTATAATTCTAATTTCAAACTAGTCATGATTACTATTTCTTTATGATAATATGAATGATTATGATCATCTTGTTAACTATTGAATTAGGGATTAACCCATATCACTTGATGTATCATATTATGTATTTTAGCTGACCCTTGTTTTATTGATTAATAATGATTTGTATTATGGGTGTTTATGTGATGCCCACCCTAATGACATCATACTTGAACTCTTTACTCTCTCATTCGATGAGATGATGAGATAGTTTAAAAATATGCTTGGATAATATATTCATCTTTATGGTAGGTATACATGATCTAGAATGTTATCTAATGTATTATAGTCTTAGACAGTTTAAATAATAGTTTTCATATGTACATAATTACATTATCAATGATTATGATTATTTTTAGCTAACAATACTAAACCAATCATGTATTGGTATGAATAATATTTGAGGTGTTTGTGGGACAAGGCAGGCAGTCGTAGTCACTTTTATGGGAGATCCACACGATGTTGCACTCCCCCTCCTTGTCTCCTACTATTTGTACACACACACACACACACACACACACACACACACACACACACACACACACACACACACACACACACACGCGTGTGTGTGTGTGTGTGTNCACACACACACACACACACACACACACACACACACACGTGTGTGTGTGTGTGTGTGTCCTCTTTTTAATTTGGAAATTATGGATGCGTGAATATTGTATTTGAGAGATAAAAAGAGGAATTAATAAAAGGCTCAATTAATAAGTCTATCTTGATCTAGGAGATTTTAACCCGAGACCTCCTAAAAGTAAGGCTTCCTATTTACCATTGGGCTATGGGGAATTACTTGATACCTATACCAACATTTACTATACTTAAAGATCTAGATGGATATTTATGTTAATAAAATAATAATCAAAACCTTATTTCTTACGACAAGATCTTAGGAAACTTAGTTAGTAGTTAGCCACTAAATTAAGTGTTTATTAAATAAATATATACCTACCATAGTATTGAACAATTTCTTTCCGTAAATATACCTCTCCAACTATATGGTCGTTTATTTATGTGGAGAAGGAAATTATCCACAGAGGGAAAAAGGAGAACTCCAAAAGAAGAAAGACTTTGAGAAAGGAAGAAAGGAGGAAGGATATATTCATGAGTACTGCACGTGAAATATGTGTGACAAAGTAAAGATTATTTGTAAACTTTGTGACAATAATTTAGTGCATAGGAAGGTGGAGAGCTTGGAGGCCTTTTAGATTTTCTCCACACAAGAGGGTTTTCTCTCAAGGACTCTAGGTAGGATCTGGTACTAGGAAGAATCCCCATGTGCCAGTGTGTGTGCCTTGGAATTTATTGGTGAAATGTTTCTATTATTGTGAGTATTTTAATACTGTATAGATCTATAAATAATTAATGTTATTGAAAACATATGTGATGCAGTCTAGAAACAATCAATGTATGTAACTAGTATGTAGGCTTGAAGAGTTTCTCCTTATCCGTTATTGGAATTTATGTTGTATACATGTGTGTTTGATTTCAATTTGATTTTCATGTTTGGGATGGTGTTTGGTTTCCCATTCAATTATTATTGTGTTTTTGAAGGTTTAGGATGTCATGTCATGACCTTTTCCCTTTAGATAGTTTTTATATAAGTTATATTGTGCTTTGATCTTATATTTTCTTATATCTTTTCCCTGGTTGATTAGATTTTTAATTAGGTATGGCGGGTGATTCAGAAGTGGAACTGGAAGACCTCTAATTGGTCTAGCTCATAAATCCTTCCCAGAAAATCCATCATGCCTATTTCTTGTTGTACAATCAATCTAGGAGTGTTTTTATCCCTTTCGACCCATAAACTCGTACCTATCAAGATGAAAAGGGGCAATTTCTCGTATGGGAACCCCTGTATTCTCATATGGGGACCTTTGTATTCTCATATGAGAATCTAGAAAAATGCATTCTTTTTTGCACCTTTTGTTATCCTTACAGTTTTCTTTTCCTCTCAACAAGGTTATACCTCATCTTCTATTTGATTCTATCCATTTTCAATGTCTAGTTTCATGTATGGGAATGCTCCAAAAACTATCAAGGTGTCTTGTGATTGACATCCATTGTTGTTACTCTTTCTCTATATTTGGTTAGAGTTTGGACTCATCCTGAGGGCCTGAGAACATAAGAGATTTTCCTAAACCTATGGAATAGGTTCTTTGAAATGGTTTCAAGTTCCCTATATGACATGTTTTTGGGCAGGGAAACTAGATACCCTAGGTGAGTGTTTCACCATAGTTTCCAGGGCCCAAAGAGACCCCTAGGAAATCCTATGGGTGGGTTCTTAATCAAGTAATAACCATTAAATGAAATTGAGTTTTGGGTTTAAATGTGATAAAAGATAAGTGATATTATTGTCCACATAGACCTGGTTGGAGTACCAGGACCATGAGTTCACTGCTAGGGTGGATCCTATTTAGAAGAGGATCAGGGTAACATGGTTGCTAGCATGGATCCCAAAAAGAAGGCTATATGATGACACTCACCTAGTTGGTATTTTGGAACCCTTACTTTTGTGATGTGGTGTTTTGGTATTTTTCTTATATGTTATGTCTTTCCTTTGAGTCTTTTGATGTATTTGGGAAGGATACTTCATAGCCTTAGGTTTCCTTAGAACTTGTGTGAGCCTTGGTTCTATCTTCTAGCACAGGGGAGTGGAACTTCATAGTTTCATGTGGTTGGGTGGCGAACCCTGTCGAGGTACTATTCATGGTCTCTTGGATGATCCTTTCTCATGATCCTATTCAGATTTGCAATTGAAGGCTTTATGATGTATCATGGGTAAAATTACAAACCTATGTCACACTTGTATAAAGGAAAAGGTCAACAACATGCAAACTATTAAACTTTAATGACATAAAAGTGGCGTTTGTGTTTAGGATTTGAAAATGATGTAATCTAATGAAATGTGCAAAATTGGATAAATTTATGCATATATTTTTTTCAAAAAAATTGAACAAGAATTGACATTTTTTTTTTAA
Source organism: Thuja plicata (assembly GCA_018584345.1). Classification (NCBI taxonomy): domain Eukaryota; kingdom Viridiplantae; phylum Streptophyta; class Pinopsida; order Cupressales; family Cupressaceae; genus Thuja; species Thuja plicata. The sequence goes on from MU226169.1 coordinate 4,141,514, forward strand.
GTCCATTTTTTAATTGCTGAAAATCTAGGGTCTCTTTCCCACCAAGAAATATATGGAAATAATCTTTTTTTCCTCTGATTTCAGAATATGTTTTATATGACATGTATAGCTAGTGGAGAAAAAAAGAATGATTAGTTTTCGGTATATATTTTGTTTGTTATAACTATTCAATGTTAGAGTTACCCGAAATTAACAGTTTTTGTCTCCCACATAATTTTCCCTAGAAAATCTACACCATTCAAGAAACAAGTTATATATATTCTTGAAGAGAAATCTTGGCTATAGTGTTAAATATAATTTTTAATTTTTTCTGACACACACACACACACACACACACACACACACACACACACACACACACACACACACACACACACACACACACACACACACACACACATATATATTTCAATTTTAAATTTTTTTTTAACAACTGTGCTCTTAAATGTTAAAATACCTACTTGGAGTATTTTCAACTTATAGTGTATTATATGTAATCAAAACACCATAAAAATTAAATGACCATAATCTTGACTCTGAGCTCTACAAAAGGGTATTTTTAGATTTTTAAGAAAGTTTAGTTTTGATGGGGAATGCATCTCTAGAAGTGTGTCCAACTTTTGGAATTCTCCATATTTTGTTTATTTGTCTGCCACATAGGTATGTTTGGCCGGACCTATTTCGACCAAAACTAAGGCCGACCAAACACGGTCACGTGAATGACCATGCCCCTCAAACCTCATATTTTAAAGGGATTTATTTAATTTAAAAAAAAAAAAGTGATTTAATACAACTTAAAAAATGATCTTTTAATAAAATCATTTTTAGAGAGTTTTAAAGGCGTATTTTTGGTGTTAAAGGGAAACGGGGAATTAAGATTATCAAGGAAGTTTTTTTTTATAATTTATTTCTTACTTTAGTTTTTTGGATTTTTTGTGTGTGTTTTAATTAAATAATTGTTAAATGTTTAATTATGAACTTATCAATATTATTTGTGATTTTTTATCAAGGGTATTTGGTATTGCGTATGCATGTGGATTAAAGCTGTCAATTTGAACAGTTTTTGCAATGACGAATAAAAAGAATAGAACAAAAAAATATGATCGAATAAGGAATGACAAAATGAAAGGTCATAACCAATCAGCTTTATGATGTATCAAAGGTAAAATTACAAACCTATGTCACACTTGTATAAAGGAAAAGGTCAACAACATGCAAACTGTTAAACTTTAATGACATAAAAGTGGCGTTTGTGTTTAAGATTTGAAAATGATGTAAACTAATGAAATGTGCAAAATTGGATAAGTTTATGCATAATTTTTTTTTTAAAAATTGGACAAGAATTGACACAGTTTTTTTTTTAAGTCCAGTTTTTAATTGCTAAAAATCTAGGGTCTCTTTCCCACCAAAAAATATATGGAAATAATCTTTTTTTCCTCTCATTTTAGAATATGTTTTATATGACATGTATAGCTAGTGCATAAAAAAAGAATGATTTTTTTTCGGTATATATTTTGTTTGTTATAACTATTCAATGTTAGAGTTACCCGAAATTAATAGTTTTTGTCTCCCGCATAATTTTCCCTAGCAAATCTACACCATTCAAGAAACAAGTTATATATATTATTAAAGAGAAATCTTGGCTATAGTGTTAAATATAAGTTTTGAATTTTTTTGACATATATATATATATATATATATATATATATATATATATTCAAATTTTAATTTTTTTTGAACAACTGTGTTCTTAAATGTTAAAATACCTACTTGGAGTATTTTCAATTTATAACGTATTATATGTAATCAAAACACCATAAAAATTAAATGACCATAATCTTGACTCCGAGCTCTACAAAAGGGTATTTTTAGATTTTAAAGAAAGTTTAGTTTTGATGGGGAATGCATCTCTAGAAGTGTGTCCAACTTTTGGAATTCTCCATATTTTATTTATTTGTCTGCCACATAGGTATGTTTGGCCGGACCTATTTCGACCAAAACTAAGGCCGACCAAACATGGTCACGTGAATGACCGCACCCCTAAAACCTCATATTTTAAAGGGATTTATTTAATTTAAAAAAAAAAAAGTGATTTAATACAACTTAAAAAATGATTTTTTAATAAAATCATTTTTAGAGAGTTTTAAAGGCGTATTTTTGGCGTTAAAGGGAAACTAGGAATTAAGATTATCAAGGAAGTTTCTTTTTAGAATTTATTTCTTACTTCAGTTTTTTGGATTTTTTGTGTGTTTTTAATTAAAGAATTGTTAAATGTTTAGTTATGAACTTATCAATATTATTTGTGATTTTTTATCAAGGGTATTTGGTATTGTGTATGCATGTGGATTAAAGCTGTCAATTTGAACAATTTTTGCAATGGCGAATAAAAAGAATAGAACAAAAAAATATGATCGAATAAGGAATGACAAAATGAAAGGTCATACATAATGTAATCAAGATCAACCTGTTGATGTTTAGGAAGAACGTATTGATATCCAAGAAGGTGAAATTCAAGTAGGGGAACAAATTGGTAGATCTGAAGGTGGAAATATATCTTTTGGCATGGGTAATTTGATGGAGATGAATGAGGATTCACTTTCCAGTCAAATTTCATATGAACAAATGGTATTTGAAAGCACAATGAAATTATATTGCAAAAAAATTTGGCACATGAATATTTTAAAAATAAAAGTGTGGTTGGAAAAGGACAATTATCTGCTAGATTATTCAGGAAAAAAGAAATGAATCATGTTTTGGAATTGTTGAGTGTTGATAACAAGAAAAGCTTAGGAGACAGTGTAAATCGAACAATAGTTGAAAATTTGCAAGATGCATTGAAAGACATTAAAAACTCAAGTGGGAGAGCCAATTTAAGTGCTGCATGTAGAGCATTAATGACTACTTTATCTAGTAGGAGGTTGACATAGAGAAAAAAAAAAAGTACACACAATTTTTGATTTACTGAATGTCTCTAGAAGAGTTGTTCAAAGATATATCAGGAAGAGAAATAGGTTAGATTAAAAAATTCAAAAGAATTGGGTAAATATTTGTAGGCTTCCTCAAAAAGAAAATTTTTGAAGATGTGAAGAGACAGGTCCTTGAATATTGGACCACTCAGTCCCGTGTTTCTTCTAATAGAGGGCATACTATACAGCTGAAAGATGAAGAGACTGGTATGAAAACTGCACATCCAAAACATGTTATGCATACAACACAAAGTGAATTGTTTGAAACATTCAAGAAAGAATTTTCAAATGTGAAAAATATGTCAAAGAATGTTTGAGAGGTTATGCCCTTTCTTTGTATGCATAAATAAGGTACGTGAAACTTGTTGTTTCTGAAATCATGTCAATTTTCATCTATACTCACAATCATATAAAAAAGTTATGGCAGTACTTAATTTAGATAAGGTCATCCCTAGAACTATGAAACAAATTTTGAAGTCTATTTTAAGTGATAAATCATAAGATTCAGATTAGTTCAATGTACAATGTATAAAGAGTGCATGCAATGATTATGGACATTTGCATAAATTTCTATTATAAATTGAGAATATTAATGTTTCAATGATAGTTTTGTGGAAGATATTTGAATATGAGACATATCGAACTAAGACCGGAGATGAGTCCAAAAAAAATGTATTGAAGGAGAGTGAATTTCCCTACCTTGCGTTAATGAGAAGATTTTGTACTATAATTTATCCACATATTTAGCATTGTCATGGTGCACAATGACAAGCTAAATAGTTTCATGATTCCAAATATTGTTGTCCACATGGTTGTATTCTTTCAACTGTAGATTTCTTTGACACCTATACATTTTCTCGTCAATCATAGCTTCAAGCTCAATATTATCATCCTGAGCAAGTTTCAATATTTGTCAAAGTGACCTATAGACATGTACAATTTGGTTTGGATGAGGTAGAAATTACTAATCCAAATGAACGCATTATCATCAAGGAGGTTCATTTCTATATCAACGATGATAAGGTTCATGATAGGAGCTATGTAGCACATTGTTTGCATTGTATTTTGAAGATATTGCAAATTCTAGGATAAAGGCTTTAGAACACTGGATTTGGTCTGATGGTTGTGCATGTAAGTGTATGTAATTCAATTCATTTTAAATCTAATTTAATTACTTGTTAAATTATTAATTGATTACATGTATGTATGCATACAAAAACTTAATCTTACAGGACAATTTAAATCTGCAAAAGCCTTTAATTGGCTAGCTATGCAATGTTGCTAGATGCAATGTTAATTTTCTACGGAACTTCTTTGAAAGTGGAGATGGAAAAGGAGAGCACGATAGAGTAGGATCATGTGTGAAGTGTGCACTTCACCAACATGAACTTCCAAGTACAAATGGTGTGAACATGGTATGCCAAAAAGTGGCGATGTGAAAAAGAATTCCCGATTAGTAGATTGATTGAAAAATAACTATAACTTTCAAATGGTATAACATTTTTTAAATCTAAAACATATGTCACATTCTATGCTTCACCTACTATAAGAAAAAAATAAAAACAAATTCAATTTGATGAAGGTTAGAATAAGTTAAGGTGGTTAGACATGAGAGTTTTTATATTCTGGAAAAGTTGTAGAAGAAAAATCATAATTAATTATTTACTTGGAAAAAACATTACAAAAAAAAAGGTGTCACATCTGGACATGATTCCACTACTTATATCTAGAATCTAGTAAAAAATTATTATCATTTCATTGTGTTTAAGGTGGTTAGACATACACCTACTTCTTATATTCTTAGTCCTGATTGATTGACTAATTGAAAAATAACTATAACATTTAAACGATATAAAGTTTTGAAATTGAAAGCTTGAGTCATATTCTATTTTATACCTACTACAATAAAAAAAAATTTCAATTTTCAATTTCATGAATTTTAGACTAATTTAAGGTGGTCAGGCACGAGATTTTGTATATTTTGGAGAAGTTGTAGTAGAAAAATAATAAGTAATTATTTACTTGAAAAATAATTATAAAAAATTTGTCACATCTAGACATGAGTCTATTACTTATAGCTAGAATCTTGTAAAAAAATATTATCATTTGATTGTGTTTAGGCTTGTTAGACACACACCTACTTCTTATCTTTTTTCCTGAAATTTTCATACTATTGCATTGAAATTTGTAATTTTTACCATATAGATTATTTTTTTTCAAAATAAGGCTAGTATCTTAGAAACTAAATTTAATTTTCTACAGATTCTCTTCTTTCATATTTTTTTTTATATAAGATTGATAACTTGTCCAAAATTTTATGTCACCTTGCCTAACCTTGATTTTTTGAATTTTCATTGCCACTTAAGGATATATATAATTTAAGCTTAGATCCATTTGCTTTAAACTGATAGTTTAGAAATTTATACGTAACATGATAGAGAATTCAAAGAAATTTTTTGAATGGTGTCAAAGTCATTTTTCTAGTTGGGACACCAAATACAACAAACATTATTTTTGGGAAGCGAAAGGTAATTTATATTTTTTTGAAAAATTCTAAATTAAAATTTAATTTCGAGTTCATCTATGTTATCATTATTGTTGATCTAAAAATGTGCAACTTTCATTTCATATTTGTAACAAATACAGACCTTGTTACAATAATGGAATGGTGTATACTAAGAGGGGAGGGGTGAATCAGTACCCTTTAAAACTTTTTATCAATTAACCCTTAATCCTTTAGTAATCAATTCCTTGCATTACCGACCATAGATGCTATTCTATATTTGTGCATGTAATATCAAATCATAATCTTAATTTGCAGGTAAACATTCATAGAAACATTCTTTAAATGTAATGACACATGACACAAGAATTGGTAATTCAGAAAACCCCTGTTAGAAGGTAAAAACTGTGGTGGGGATGAAACCCACAAAGCTTCACTATCTGCAGAATGGAAGGTGTCGATTAAGGCTACAAGTTTGATTACTTCTGATGATCTTACCCTGTTAGGAGTAATATTTTAGACTGGTTAGGTCTACTTGGTTAAGAGATCTAGCAACACTATTTAGTGTGCACTCAGTTAAGAGATTTACATAAGGATTGTTAAATCCACCTTCTTAAATGATTTCTTCTCTTTGCTCCGCTTGTTAGAATGCAATCAAAAATACTTTTTGACCTGATTATATGTAATCTTGAATTGCTGAGCATAGATACTTTAAGTTCACAATGTATGCGTATCACCTATAGTGATTGATTAATAACTCTGTTCTGCTTGGTAGCCATTAATCGTGTTCTTCATAACTGATTTCATCTTTTTTTTTGTCCTTTTACATAAAAATATTTGTCTGATCCTTAGATGTGCTCTTCGGCTGCAATCATCATCACACTCATTTGTTCTCATTGTTTACACATCTATTTATACAATGAATTTACCTAAATAGGATTCACGCTTAACTATGAACACTCTATGATTAAAGGTTTACAACTTGACCTTGATCTCCTAGTTTGTATGTTTTCAATCAGTTAGAGTGATTAAAATAATTACATATGCTTTACTTGTCCCTCAAGAAATAGTTTTAAGGATAAACTTTGAAGCTAAATATAAAACTGGAGTGTTTTATCTGACGTGTAACTCAGATCCACATTTCTCAGAATTAAAGTTATCTCTTGGTAGACTGGTGCTCAGGTTGCTCTGTAGTCTTTCCTCAGTGATGTCTCTATAGACATTCTTCTTCTCATTTTTCTCTCTAGACTGACTATTGGTGTTCACTGTGAACTTGTCTTTCAGGTTCCTCTGTGAACTTCTTTGTCAGGTTCCTTTGTGAATTTGTGTGTTGGGTTGCACTATAAACCTTTCTTTCATTGATCATGTTATCGATGGTTAAAAAACTATTTTCTTTTTTATACTAATGACAAAATATGATCATCAATCTCCCCCTTTGCCATTAGTATCAAAAACTAATATGTGCAAAACTACAATGTTTAGTATATACACCATGTGTTTACCTTGTCAATATGACTCCCCCTATCTGCATGCCTTAGTATAGTATATGTACATGTATATACACTTTCCTTTATACATATATTTCCCCCTTTTCATCATTTCCCCATTTCACCCTATCACACAAACTCATTTCCCCTTGTTATCATATCAATTCCACCTTTTTTATAATAATTAAAAAGGTGTAATACTTACAATTTGTCAAAAATGTGGGAATGGGATTTTTTAATATCATGTATTTGGTTTTCCCACTGTTCTTTGAGGTGCTCAATGGTCATGATTTCTAAGATGATTCTTTCATGCATATCATATATGATTTTTTTTTTAGACATTTCTAGGGTTAGTCCAACTTCTAGACCTTCTCATCCATTTTCTCATGCAGTTTGCAGCTATGTGTCCATATCTACCACGCGCAATTTGTCTATGTTTTGTAATACTAAATGTATGAGTTACCGACTCTTTTCAGTTGATAAGCATTTTATTATTCTTTTGGCTTCCATGGTTACTTTTTCCTCTTCATGCATTCAAGAGATGTGTGCCCATGCATTTTTAAAGTAGAACAATATTTTTTCATGTAGGTTTCCTTCTTTGGATGTTTCACCTTAGATCTTCATTCATGTGCTTTGTGTCCTTTCTTGTTATAGTTATAACAATTTACTATGGATGTAGATGTAGATTTAGGGATACCTTTAATTTTGCTTCTACAAACATTTGATATGTGGCCTTGTTTTCCACCATGATTGCATGACTTCTTCCTTGCTCTTGGATTTGCGTAGAAATATTTTTGATCAGCTTGATATGATGATTCTCCATGATTGATATACCCTAGACCGGTATTGTTTTTGACTCTTCATTGACCGTTCAGGATATCATCCATTCTTTTTGTACTTTGTTCAACTTTTTTGATCATATCATTGAGTTTTTGATGAATCCCTACTTCATGCTTTAGTTTTTCATTTTCTTCTCTTAGCTCACCAATGGCTTCCAATTTTCCATTAAGTTTTATGTTCACTTGGTTTTCCTCAAGAATCATAAGAACAATTTGATTGGTTCTCTCATATTTTTTTACTAAGTCTTTGTATTCCTAATTCTTTCTCTTGTAGATTTTCAGTTATCTTCCTCTTGTCATCAATAGATAGTGTTCTTTCTTGTTCATCTTGTCTAGAATTATTCATAACATTATTCATCCTTACCATATATGTCTCTTGACTGATTTGCAATCATTTTCACTTGTCTAGCCAGATGTTAATTGATTTCATTTAGACTTGTAATTCTTCCTTTAGATGTGTTTGATGTATTTCTAGATGTAGATCCTGATGACTCAAACAAATCAGGTATGTCTTCTTCACGATAGTCTATTTCATTGCCACGAGATGCCATAACTTTTCTTTCATCTAGTATCTCTCTCATATTGATTCTTTCTTCTTTATATTTCTCATAGAAGATTTGTATCTACAACTTCTGATTCTCAATATTATTTTCTAGCTTATGCCTTTCCATTGTATGATCTTTTCTCTCAAGTGATTTAAACTTTTCCAAATAAGAGATCTAGCTTTAATACCAAGTGTTGGAATAATGGAATGGTCTGTACTAAGAGGGGAGGGGTGAATCAGTAACCTTTAAAACTTTTTATCAATGAACCCTTAATCCTTTAGTAACCAATTCCTTACATTCCTGACCATAGATCCTATTCTATCTTTGTGCATGTAATATCAAATCATAAACTTAATTTTCATGTAAGCAATCATATAAATATTCATGAAATGTAATGAAACATGACACAAGAATTGGTAACACAGAAAACCCCTATTAGAAGGTAAAAAGTGTGGTGGAGATTAAAACCACAAAGCTTCACTATCTGCAGAATGGAAGGTGTCGGTTAAGGCTACAATTTTGATCACTTCTGATGATCTTACCCTATTAGGAATAACATTGTAGACTGGTTAGGTCTACTCAGTTAAAAGAGTTTTAGCAACACTATTTAGTGTGCACTCGGTTAAGTGATTTACATAAGGATTGTTAAATCCACATTCTTAAAGGATTTCTTATATTTGCTACACTTGTTAGAATGCAGTCAAAAATACTTGTTGGCCTGATTATATGCAATCTTGAATTGTTAAGTACAAATCCTTTAAGTTCACAATGTATATGTATCACCTATAGTGATTGATTAATACATATGTTCTGCTCAGTAGCCTTGAATCTTGTTCTTCATGACTGATTTCATCTTTTGCTATCCTTCTGCATAAAAATATCAGTCGGATCCTTAGATGTGCTCTTTGGCTACAATCATCATCACACCCGTTTGTTCACATTGTTTACACATCTATTTATACAATGACTTGACCTAAATATGTTTCACGCTTAACTATGAAAACTCTATGATAAAAAGTTTACAACTTGACCTTGACCTCCTACTTTGCATGTTTTCAATCAGTTGGATTGATTAAAATAATTAAATATGCGTTACTTGTTCCTCTAGAAATGGTTTTAAAGATAAGATTTAAAGCTAAATATAAAAATCAAGTGTTTTATCTGATGTGTAACTCAAATCCACATTTCTTGGAATTAAATTTGTCTCTCGGTAGAATGGTGCTTAGGTTTCTCTATATTCTTTCCTCTGTGATGTCTCTGTAGACATTCTGCTCCTCGATTTTCTCTATAGACCAACTATCGGTGTTCACTATGAACTTGTCTACTAGGTTCCTCTGTGAACTTGTCTGTCAGGTCCCTCTGTGAACTGTTGTGTCGGGTTGCACTATAAACCTATCTTTCGGTGATCATGTTACTGACAGTTAAAAATTATTTCCTTTGTATACTATTGAAAAAATATGATCATCAGAACGATCTAATCCTTACAATTATCATAGAATTTTGGGTATTAAAAGTTTACATCAATTGATGAGTATAGGACAACACAAGCCTCTATTGATTCAAGTAAGAGAAAAATGATCTTTCTTTGCTGAGTGCATTGAGAACAATCCAATGAATCAATGTGAGAATATTGCAAAAGAATATGTTTTACAATAAGATATGAAGGAGTTAATCAGAATGCCTCCTTATGAAGATTATGACAATGACATAAACATTCACGATCCTATATATTCAGTTGATTATGAGTGTGTTTTTATTTAGTTGTTATAGGTGCATCCACATACATGTTCTTTTATTTAAATTTAATTTATCATGCAAGTGATGTTCAAATTTTATCTTAAACTTTTGATTTGAATTTAAATAGAATCTAGATTTTTATAGGTGATATTTTTTTTGTGGTTGCAGATCCTGACAATGCGGAAAGTGTAGATTATTGTCTACTAAGATGCCCAAAAGCAAAATACATGTTTTCAAAAGAAATTATAGATGATGATGGACAATCATATCGAACTAGTTCAGTTGTTATTGAAGGAACCTAGTATCAGCAAATAAAGAGAGACAAAAATGGTGTTCAATTTATTGAATACATGTCTGGCCAGAAATTTCTACATTACACTCACTTGGTTATAGTAACAAAGTTGAAATTTGAGACATTGGAAAAAAGAGGACATGGAAATCAAAAGTGGAGGTTGGCTATTGAAGAACATAAATTTGTTTGGAGATATTAAAAGATAGAGAGGATCCAAACTATATGTATCAGGAGCTTTAGGATAAAATTCTTTTTGTAGCTCTTATAATTTCATATTTGAACTCTATAATATTTTTATGAATAGAGGCATTTACTATTAATATGTATAACAAAGTATAGTATTCACAAATAAAGCTCGGGGAATAAAAAATGACCCCGCAAAGTCACTCGGCATCAAGCTGGAACAAAACAACTATTCATAAAAAAAACATTATAAGAAAAGCCCTCAAGTTGTGAGAGCAGTAGCAGAAGAGGGTGGAGGATCTTTATATGGTGGATTGACCCACACATTGGGTCCAGGGGTCTGGTCAGGAGGTGACCACCCATCTTCAGTTTCTTTCTCCATCTCTCCTTCCTCTTGCCTTGGAGAAATTGCAAGGGCCAGGTGGGGGATCTTATCAGAAGGGGCAGGAGGCCACACAGGAATAGTGGATGAAGGCTGAGTAGCAGTAGAGGCAAGCATAGGAGGCCATCCAGAAGCTGAGGCCCTCCTACCAGGAGGAGAGGTAGAGTGGTGATGCCAAGAGCGTGGTGTTCTAGAATGGCTCACAGAGGCACTCCTGCTGTGACACCGACCTCAGGGTGGCGTGTGATCAAAAGAAAGAGAATTTGGTGGCACCCTGGCAATAGTACATGGGGCATTACCCCAATGTTGTAGTAACTCCTGTAAGTGGGAAATATCAAGGGACACCTTATTAGCTTGAACTTGAATCTACATCATGACATTATTACATAAACATGCCTTAGCATAGAGAGAAACATTGATATCCAAAAAGTTGTGAGAAAAAATAATAGCGTTTCTATCTTTCCATAAAGAAAAAAAAATATCCATCCTAAAAGCATGCCAAATCTGGGTAAACTAGGAAGGCATTCTGGGAGAGTCACCAAGAAAAGCCATGTGCTAAGAGAAAGGCTCAGGATGAAAAGGCATAAAAAACTGTGAATCCAATTCCAGTAATTCTGGGCCCGACCACAGAACCAGAAAATATGCATAATGGTTTCAGAATTCCCACAAAAAGGGCATTTAGGATCAGGCACACCTAAGTGCCAAAGTTGAGCTCCTAAGGGTAACCCTTGGTAGAGAAGACACCAAGCAAAGTGAGAAATTTTGGGTTCAGTGATAGTATCCCAAGCAGTGTGGAAACGCCAGCTCCAAGTGCTCTGAGAGGAAGAGAGATGCCAATGATGATTGAGAGACTCAACCATCGGGAAATGAGGCACCAACCAAGAGTATCCAAGTTTGGGCTTATAGTTGGTAAATGATGTATCTGGGTACCATTTCCAATCTTTCCACCAAGGTTTAACTGACTGAATGCCAATTTTTTGCAGGAAGTGCGGCGAAATAACAGATACAAGTAAATCAAAAGTTTGACGATCTGGGTGAGTGAGCCGGAACTGAACCCAGAAATCATCCCAAGAGTGGAGACTCATGGTGGCTCTAGAAAACAAATCCTTGGGCGTTTGAATGCCTCATTTGTGAAAATGGAGAGCACTAATCCCCTAAATTTTGGCCAAAGGAAACCCTTGCTGGGAAAAGAGCGAGGACCACCAAATATTCTGCTGATTGAATGAAAGCCCATCACGAAATCCATTACTAACCCAATGAAGCCATGGTTTAACTACCTCCCAGGCATGCCAAATAATTTTGGCAACAAAGGTACCTTGGATTTGAACAAGATGTTTCATAACCAAGAGGGTTTGAAGGCCAATTCCTTTCCAAGCTGGTTTGTGCAACGGGTACCCAAAAGAAATACAGTGGCAAAGTAAAACTTTCCAAGCCTTGTTGCCAGTGAGACAATGCAAAATCCACCTCACACAAATGGCTAAGCCCTGCTCCTAGGTATCAAGTAAGCCAAGCCCACCAGAGGCCTTGGGGAGACAACAAAATTCCCAGGCAACTCTGTGAAAGCCATGGTGATCTGCACCAGAGGCCCAAAGAAAATCTCGCAACAATTACTCAGGCTTCTTGTATGAGGCCTTGAAAGGAGCCCAACAGGAGGAATAGTAAACATGAGTAGCAACCAACACCTTAGAGTAGATCTAAAATTTACTAGCAAGCAAGAGTGGCTTGGTAATCCAATAGGTAAGCTTCTTTTCAATTTTAGCTAAAACAACATTCCATAAATCAATAGAAGTAGCTTGAAAAGCAAAGGGTATACCAAGAAACTAAAATATTTCCCCATGCTAGATCCTGGACCAAAAGAACTAGGAAAACTAGGGCGGATCAGGATGGGATGACTGTCTATAGCACAAGGTTTTATGCCACTGAATGGTAGAGCCCAAAGCCAAACATAAAGTGTCTAAACATTGCAAGGCTGCCTTGATATTCTCTTCATCCTCAGCAAGAGTGAGAAAGGAATCACCAACAAAATGGCCATTAACCAACTGCTGAGTGGAGTTGGGTAAAGCAACCCCATGAACATAGCCCAGAGAAATAGAATGAGCTAATAAATAGCCAAAACCTTCGGCTGTAAGAACATATAAGGCAGGAGCAAGAGGACATCCTTTCCCAATGAATCTGAAAAGCCCAAAGGTGGAAGACTGTCTGCCATTAATGGTGATGCAAGTGGAGGCATCTTGAAAAAGCATCTGCATAGATTGAAGAAATCTTGGGCCAAAACCCAAAGCGTGAAGCATAGAAAGAATAAAAGGCCATTCAATACGATCATAAGGTTTAGAAAAATCAATTTTGAGAAAAAGAGCTTTTTGTTGAGACTTTCAAGCCCATTCCATACCTTCCCAAACAACTATGATATTATCAAGAATATATCTTGATTGAATAAAGCTAGTTTTCTCTGGCCTAACAATTTGAGGGAGGATGTGGTGAATCTTAAGAGCCAGAGCCTTAGCAATGATCTTGTAGGAGACATTAAGCAGGGTAATAGGCCGCCAATTGCAAATATCCTCAGGATCCCTAGCTTTAAGGATAAATTTGATGTTGGGTAAAAGCACAAAGTTGTGTCACGTTTCAGGACCACTTATCAGCACAGCTAAATTTGATTATTTCTAAATAAAAATTAATTTTCATCAAACATATGGTCTAGCTAGATTCATTCTAGCTAAGCTAGATAAGTGGTCAAACTTTTCCAATTGGAAATGTCTATTAAATGCATGTTTTATACCAATTACTAAAGAAATAAAATTATTTCAGAAAATCGATGTTTCAATAACCCCTACTCTTTTTAATGATATTTTTTAAAAATATAAAAAATATCCTTTTGTAGAGCTCAGAGTCAAGATTATTGTCATATAAAGTTTATAATATTTTCATTACATATAATATATTATAATTTCAAAATACAACAAGTAGGTATTTTAACATTCGAGAAGATGTTCCTTCAAATAAATAAAAAAATAGTAAATCCTATCAAAAAATTTTAAAATTTATATTTAACACTAGAGGAGAGAGTCCTCTTCAAGAATATGTAATTTTTTTTTCCGAATGGTGTAGATTTTATAGGGGAAATTTGGAGGGAGGTGAAAACTGTCGATTTCTGATAAGTTCAACTTCGAGTAGTTATAACGGAGAAAATATACATTGAAAACCAATATTTCTTCTTTTCTGCACTAGCTATACATTTTATCTATAACATATTTTGAAATCAGAGGAAAATAGATTATTTGCATATACTTGTTTAGAGGGAACTAGACCCCACATTTTCAGCAGTTTTCAGCAATAGAAAAATGGACTTCAAAAATTAAAAAACAATGTACATTCTTGTTCAATTTAAAAAAAAAAAATTATAGACATAAACTTAATCCATTTTAACACATTTCTTTAGTTTACATCATCCTCAAATTCTAAATACAAATTCCACCTTTTATGTCGTTAAAGTTGAACAATTTGCATGTTGTGGTCCTTTTCCTTTATAAAAGTGTGACACAGGTTTGTATTTTTACCCTGTTGCCTTTATTGATAATATCGCCCAAAGATTGGGAGTGATAAGCTTCATGATAAACCTGATGAAGACCAGGACCAATGGCATCCCAGAGAGTTTTGTAAAACTCAAAGGGAAACCCATCACAACCTGGAGCTTTATCATAAGCCATGGCAAAGATAGCTTCCTAGAGATCTTGGAGGGTAAGAAGCTGATCACAGAAAGCACGCTGGGATGGTAAAACACATTGAGGCACCACAACAATGCAATCCGCAGGAGCTTGGTTGTTGGCAGGTGAAGATCCCGGAGTGGCAAAAACCTATTCATAATGATGAACAAAGGCTTGCAAGATATCAGGAAGCTCTATGAGGAGAGACTGCCCCTCTTGTATCCTGGTTATACCAACATTAGTTTGATGTGCACAGAGACTGGAAAAAAATTCTTTTGAGGCTTGATCTCTAACTTGTAACCAGTGCAGTCGGGCCTTGATCTGAGCACCTCTGGCAGCATAGCTGTCTACAACTTGTTTCTGCTAATGCAACTGAGCAAGTTGAACTTGCAAGGTTTGATTGAATGGATCAAGGGCTAAGGCCTCTGTGGAAACAAAGAGAGCTTTGGTGTTAGCCTCATAGGATCAACAGTGGTAAATGGTAAGCTATCGACAATAAATGTGCAAAAAGTGAGCCATACGATGGATGACATCATTCCACCATTGAATCCAACCAGACAAATGTGGAGGTCTAGGCTCAAGGTTCTAAACCCGATGAATGTGGGCCACCGTGGAAGCATGATTGAGAACATAAGTATTAAAGAAGAATTGAGTGGTGGGAGGACATGCCTTAGTTGTCTATCATTCAATAATTAATTGAATAGGGAAGTGATCTGACAAGGTCACATCAACAAGAGGAGTAACCGACAAGGCTTGTTTTTTGGAAAAAAAAAAAAGAAAAAAGAAATAAGATTGTGCTGTAATCATAGCACGGTCAAGCTATTTTTGAATTCTGTCAGAGGAGGCTCTAAAATTAGACCACGTGTGCCAAACACCATCAGTTCGGCGATGGCCAAGATTGGGATAAAAAAGGAACAATTTATTACGCATGTAATACCAGGCTTCCCGTTCACCAGCTGTCCACCGGAATGATATAATGCCCTCCTTGTCAGAAGCCACTTCAACCATATTGAATTCTCCATAGAAGAGCCAATTTGTAGGTGGTAGAGAATCCGCAAGCCAACGCCACAGGTGAGATCTTTCAATAGCATCATTGGGAGCATAAACATTAACTATGCCGAAAGAATGATTCTTAATAATGAAGGTTGCCCAAACAGATCGTTGCATGGGATCTGAACCATGACTCATTAAAAAATAATGCCAATGAGGAGAAAGGAGAGTAACAAATCCACCTCGACCAGCTGCGTGCTGAGAACAAAGAGCAAGGCTCTTAGGCCAAATAATTTTACAGGCCGCATCAAGCATATACCCAGAAAATTTAACTTCCTAGAGGCATAAAACATCCAAATTACTAACATGACGACGAATATCTCTGTTTGAACTCTAATTTAATGTATTGGATATTGGATATATGCTATTGAACTCTATAGTTTGAACTTTATAGTTATGCATGCTTGGTAAATTATGTATTCTTTTATAATGTATATTTTGATGGTTGAATGGTTTCAATATATAGCTTTTATGTATGTTGTTATAGCTGTTATATATGTTGTTATGTACATTTACTTTAAGATGGTTCAATAATTTTAATATATAACTATGTATACTTTGATGTATGCTTTTATGTATGTTGATATGTGAATGCTTTGATGTATGACCTCCGCTTAAGACATTTCCTTTTAAATTACTTACATAAAATTAGTTATATTACTTAATTGTATTTTAATGGTCCAATGATTTTAATATAAATGCTAAGTGCATACTTTGATGGGTATTCTTTGATGTATGACCCCCCTTAAGACATCCACTTTTAAATTCCTTACATGAAATTAGTTAGATTACTTAATTGTATTTTAATGGTTCAATGTTTTTAATATATATGTTATGTGTATACTTTGATGTGTATGCATTGATATATGACCTCCCCTTAAGGCATCCCCTTAAGAAATCTACTTTTAAGTTACTTTAAATTACTTACATGAGATTAATTAGATTACTTCATTGTATTTTAATGGTTCATTGGTTTTAACATATATGTTATGTGCATGCTTTGATGTGTATTCTTTAATGTATGTCCCTCCCTCCCTTAAGACATCCCCTTAAGACGTCCCCTTTTGAATTACTTTAAATTACTTACATGACATTAGTTAGATTACTTAATTATATTTTAATAGTTCAATCATTTTAATATATATGTTATGTGCATGCTTTGATGTATGACCTCTCCTTAAGACAACACCTTTTAAATTACTTTAAATTAATTACATGACATTAGTTAGATTAGTTATTTGTATTTTAACGGTTCAATGGTTTTAATATATATGATATGTTTATGATTTGATGTGTATTCTTTTATGGAAGACCTCCCCTTAAGACATACCATTTTAAATTACTTTAAATTAATTACATGGCATTAGTTAGATTACTTAATTGTATTGTAATGGTCCATTACATTAGTTTCATTACTTAAATCACTAACATGACATTAGTTCAATTACTTACATGACATTAGTCTATTTAATGAACACATGAACATTCATAACATTAAGGTTGTACATGGAATAAAATAATGTATACATAACATGTATAAAAATAAGTCTAAAATATGAAATAACACACTGACATATAACATACATACATATATAAAATGACTAAAATGAACATGTATATATGTAATGTCTGAAATATGAAATAAAACATGAACTTATAACATGTACATATATGAAATGACTAAAATGAACATGTGTATATATGTAATATCTAAAATATGAAATAACACACGAACATATAATGTGTACATATATGAAATGACTAAAATGAACATGTACATATATATAATGTCTAAAATATTAAATAAAACACGAACATCTAACATGTAAATATATGTCTAAAATAACATGTGTATGAAATGTCTAGAATGTATGTGTCACATGAAATATCTAAACAAGCATGTGTGCTCAACTAGGGCCATGTCCTGATCTGTGACCTGATGGTGGTCCACCTCATCCTAATCTCTATGTGCAATAAAATAAATATGTGTCATGTATACACACATGTACAATAAATTAAATACTTATGATCATAGAATTTTTTTTGAACAAAGTTCTA
>MU226169.1:4190199-4207551 GCA_018584345.1 Thuja plicata
TGTTCCTAGTCTTCTTGTAGACCCTTGAGTCTAGTATCTTTTCAGCTGTCATAGATGGAGTAGGGGTTAATTTTAGATCTTTTACCTCTTGTATTACCTCTTGAAGGTTTTGATCAGCATCTTGAATAGGTCCTTTGTATGTTATCAAATCTTCAATTTTGAAAACCGGTGACAACCCAATGTCTTCAGGAAGCTCCACCTTGTATGCATTATTTCCATACTTTGCAAGTATCTTACATGGACCTGGCCTCTTCATCTATAGCTTGTAAGTAACACCTTTTTTCAGCCTATGTTTGTTCAAGTGTACCATCACAAAGTCTCCAATCTGAAACTAAACATCCCTCTTTGTTGCATCCACCTTTTGATTTACCCTTTTAGTATTTTCAATCAAGTTCTTTCTCACACTTTCATGGAC
This sequence comes from Thuja plicata, assembly GCA_018584345.1. Classification (NCBI taxonomy): domain Eukaryota; kingdom Viridiplantae; phylum Streptophyta; class Pinopsida; order Cupressales; family Cupressaceae; genus Thuja; species Thuja plicata. The sequence continues at coordinate 4,190,615 of MU226169.1, forward strand.
TTCTCTCATTGAATGAGAAAAGTCATTAAGATATCCACTACCATGCATTCCTTCCTTCAATTATCTAATTTAAAAAATTCCTCTTGGGTCAAAGTCATAAACATTTTCAAAAGGACTCTTACCAGTTGATCTATTTACTATATCATAATATGTGTATTTAGCTTGCCCAATGAGTTGGTCCCATGCTTGACCGTACTCCTTTGTGAGGCATCTCAAAAATTTACCAAGACTTCTATTGACCACCTTTGTCTAGCCATCTATCCATGGATGATAGGCAGATCCAAAAGACAAATTACCCAGCTTTTTCCATAAGGTCTTCCAAAAATGGCTCATGAATTTTATGTCCCTATCTGAAAAAATAGTGAGTGGGAGTCCATGGATCCTCACCACTCCATTGAAAAACAAATGAGCAATGTTACAAGCATCATGAATAGTCTTTCACAGTATGAAATGATCCATCTTGCTAAATCTATCCACAACAACAAAAATACTATCATATCCCTGCCTTGTTCGTGGCAACCCAACTATAAAATCCATGCTTATGCATTCCCATGGCCTGGTTGGGATTGGAAGTGGCTGGTAAAGGCCTACATTGGAAGATGTGCCCTTTGATTTTTGAAACACTACACAACTCTCAACATATTGTCTAACACCTCTATTCATTTTATGCCAAAAATAGAACCTAGTGACTAGATCTTGAGTCTTACTAACTCCAAAATGACCACTAAGTGCTCCATTATGTTTTTCTTGAATCAAATTCTCCCTCATAGACCCTTTAGGAACACAAAGTTGACCTCCTTTAAACAATAAATCATTCTGCAAGGTATATTCAGAAAACTCACCATGAAAGTTGCTTTTAAACTCCTTGCACACCTTGTAGATTTGAGAAAAATATTCATCTTCAACATATAGGTCTTTCAAGCTATAAATACCTATGATTTCTAGCTGAACTTATTAGACTATGATTAGCCTTCTACTCAATGCATTAGAAACCTTTTTCTATACTCCCTTTTTATGCTTGATATTGAAAGTGTAGGCTTGTAGATACTCCACCCACTTCATGTATTTGCTGCTAAGGTTTTCTTGAGAGTTAAGGAAGTTGAGAGCTTGGTTATAATTTTATACTATGAAATCCTTTGGTAGCAAGTGGTGCCTCCACTTCTTGAGTTCTTGGACTAGAGCATACAACTCTAAGTCATAAGAAGAGTAGTTCTTCTTTGCATCATTCAGCTTCTCACTATGGAAAGCTACTGGTCTTCCTTCTTTTCTTATGAAAGCCCCAATGGCCACATTAATTGCATCACATTCTACTGTAAAAATATTATCAAAGCTTGGAAGAAATAGAGTAGGCAGCTCTGCTATCTTCTCCTTGAGTGTTTCAAACCCTTTTTCAGCTTGTGGTGTCCATTGAAACTTTGTCTTCATCCCACCTTTAATGGTGTCTAACATGTGTGCACAAATTTGAATAAAATGTCTAATGAACTTTCTATAATAGTGATCTAAACCATGGAAACTTCTGACCTCATTTGCAGCCTTGGGAGTAGGCCAACTTAGAATGGCATCCACCTTTTCTTGGTCCATTTTGAGGTTACCCTATGACAAAAAAAACCAAGATATACAAGCTCCTACTTCATGAAGTCACACTTCTCCAAATTGATCATTAGCTTTTCATCATGCAATTTCTTGAAAAAAAATTTCAAATGCCTAATATGCTCCTCCTTAGTTCTGTTGAAATTTAAAATGTCATCTAGGTAGACAACAAAAAATTTACCAATGTATTCTACCAATACCTCATTCATCAACCTCATAAAAGTTGAGGGAGCATTAGACAAACCAAATGGCATTACAAGCAATTCATACAAACCTTTAGTAGTTTTGAAGGTTTTCTTCCATTCATCTCCTTCATTAATTCTAATTTGGTGGTAGTCGCTCTTAAGATCAATCTTGTTGAAGTACTTTGCCTCCCCTAAACAATCCATTAGGTCTTCAATTCTAGGTATTGGAAACCTATACCTAATGGTATTTCTATTTATGCCTCTAGAATGAGTACAAATTCTCCAAGCTCCTCCTTTCTTAGGAGCTAAAATAGTAGGGACTGCACATGGGCTTATTCTCTTTCTAATTAGGCCTTGGTCTAATAACCCTCTGATTTGCTTGGCTATTTCCTCAATTTTTTGAGGGGTTATCTTATAGGCAGATTTTTTGGGTAAGGTAGCTCCTGGTATGAAGTCAATCTTGTGGATAATAAGTCTCTTAGGAGGTAGGGGATTGGGCTGGCCATCATTCACAATATCTTTATACTCTTCAAGTATTTATTTTACCTCATTTGGTATCTCTGATTTCTTGACAGCAACTTCATCTTTTGGCTTCAATACTAAAGCAAACCCAACTCCTTCTTATAGAGTCTTCAAGAACTCCTTCTCACCAACCATGAGCACACTTGGACTTGATGTTTTCACCTCTCCTTATTCTATTAGTGACTGAATTTTGAAATTCACCCCATATTTCTTGAATGAGTATGCTTTCTTGGTTCCATCGTGCATGGCTTGGCTATCAAATTTCCATGGCCTTCCAAGTAGAAGGTGGCATGCATCTATGGGAAGAATGTCACATAGAACTCTATCTTTATACTTTCCAATGGTGAATTCTACCCATGCTTGTTCTCCTACAAAGACATGATGTCCTTTGTTGATCCATGTAACCTTTAATGGATTGTCATGTGGAATCAGTTTCAAATTTAACTTGGTGGCTGCCTCTTCACTAATGATATTATCAGTTGAGCCTAAATCAATAATGACTCTACACATCTTTCCTGTAATCTTTCACTTCACTCTAAAGAGTGCTCTCCTTTGGCTTGCTTCTTCTTTGCTTGGCTCTCTGAATAAAGTCCTCCTTATCATGAGGTTCTCACCTTCTTCTAATTCTAATGGTACCTTAGATGACTTGCTGCTGCAACTTGATTCTTCTTGGACATGGTTAACTCTTTTCCCACCTCCTTGAGAAGTAGAACCTTTTTTAGGACACCAATATGTAGGATGTCTAAACTGCTAATAGTTGTAACACTTTATTGAAGAGAAGTAAGATCCTCCTCCTTGGTTATTTGTTCTTCCTCTTGAACTACTATTTGAACCTCTTCCACGGTTATAACCACCTCTTGTGTTACTAGATTCTCCTTGATTATCAGTGAGTTTAGAATCACTCTGATTTCTTCCTCCATATCCTCCTCTATGACCTCTGCTATCTCTGCGTCTTCCTATGCTATTTGAATCTTGCTTTTTCTTCAATTTTTATTCCTTCTTGAAGGCTAGCTGGAAACATTGGTGTATAGTCTTGGGGTTTAAGAGAATAATTTCCTCCTTGATAATCCACTTGAGTCCATTCAATTACCTAGCCACTTTCAAGCTTTCTTCTTCCATCATATGCGACCTTAAGCATAGTTTGTGAAATTCTTCGTTGTAGGAACTAACTTCTAAATCTTTTTGTCTCAGATTCTGTCTCTTTTTGTGCAACTCCACTTCATAATCATCAAGAAGGTAAGTTTCCTTCATCTTGGCTACCATACCTTTCTAGTTGGTTATGGGGCTCTTTCCTTCTTTTTCCCTCTCATCTTGGACAAACTTCCACCAAGTGATAGCACTTCCTCTCAACCTTGTCTTGGCTATTCTTACTTTATGAGCTTTAGTCACATTATCATAGTCAAAGTGATTTTAAAGACCTTCTATCCATTCCATGATTAATTATGGTTCCATCTTGCCACCAAATAGAGGCACACCTTCTAAGGACTTACCACTCATTGCCTTCAATGCTTTCAAGAATATCTCTTCTTGAAGCACATGGACTGGCTCTAGAATAATGTCTTCCTCTACCACTACTTTACCCTTTCCATCAGATTCTATCATCCATTCACTGACTACTGCAGTCCTAAGCTACACTTCTTCCAACTTAGACACCATTTCGGCTAACTATTCCTTCAGGAGTCTATTCTCCCCCTTTTTCTCTTCCACATATTTTGTGAGTTTTGCGCTGGTCACCATCTTGGATGAGTTGACAGATGTTTCTATAGATAACATCCAAACAACACATGCCCAGATCTTTTATGGCTCTGATACCAATTTGATGTGGACATAGGTCTTGTTGTTTCTACAGAACCAGCTTGGCTCTGCTCTAAGATCTTTCTCCTAGATCTCTTAGGGTGTTCCCAACCCTAAACTGAGGTAAGTCACTCTCAACTTTACCTCCTCTTCAAGACTCAGTCCCCCATCAAAATGATTTTTATCTTCTTCTTGTTGAACCTACACCAATAGATTCATTCTTCTCACTCAATAAATTTTCTTAGAACATTGCTTTCATTCTCTTCCCTAGCCAGACTATTACCGACCTCGCCTAGGGTAATATCTCTAGATTCACACCTGTTGCTACTCCTACCAAAAACAAAAAGGAAACTATGTACAAGGGCTCCTCTCGAGTTCCATTCCAATACATGAATCTCACCATGGTTTTAGGAACTTGAGGGGCCATTACTACTTACAATTGAGAACGAGTGAAGAAGTAATAACTTATAAAATATAAAATAAAGTAACTAATCTACTTGCATGCAAAAGGAACCACAAAGAAACTTGATATCCACTAAACACACAATCTGTAACTTCTCATTACTGGAAACAAAAACAAAATAGTACAATAATCTGCAAATCTCTAACTTTCCTATAGCTTCTTTTCTTCTACAATCTCTACTCTCCCGATCTCCTAAATGAAGGCTTGGGATGTTATTAGTAACCATCCTCTCATAGGAAACAAACCTAATGGTCAACTCATTTGCAAGAATCTCCTGACTAACCATACCATCCATAAAAGACAAGATTCGCTTTTCATGGGCCGTTACTACTGAATATTGCCAAGAAATAGTAATGCAAAGCTGAGCTCCAATGCTCGACGAGCTTCTCAGCACTAGTGTAGGCCGAGCTGCTAATGGTGGCCAAGATGTAGTGTTAAATTGGCTACACTGTTAACTCAGCTGCAATGTTAACTCGGCTACAGTGTAGGCCAAGTTGCTAGGCACCAGTGTATATCGAGTGCTAGTGATACCATGCAGCTTATCCAAAGTTCCCAATGCCTTGGTTGGATTTACAGAGGCTTCCAAACTACCTTACACACACACAACTAAAGGAAACCTACTAAGAAACCTATCTAGATATGGATTGACCTAGTCATATCCATCTTAGGGAAAAACAAATGACCTTCTAAGGCCCACACAAACTCTCCTGACTTGGGTAGAGTCAGTACATGCCAGAAATAAAGAGCTAGGGGTGGGTTTGAGCTAGGTTGGCTCCTGCACCAGAAAGTTAACTATAGCCAAGAGGAAGTATTCTTCCTATGACCTTGAAATGTATTCATTGGTTCAGGCTTTAAGGAAGTGGAGACACTAATTACTCCCCAAGGATTTCATAGTCTACTCGGATAACCAAGCTTTAAGTTTCTTGAACTCTCAAGAAAAGTTAAGTCACAAGCACATGAAGTGGGTTGAGTACCTACAAGCTTACACCTTTAATATCAAACGCAAGAAAGGTGTCCTCAATAAAGTGGAAGATGCATTGTCTAGAAGAGTTCTCACAATTCAGGAAATTCAGTTGAAGAGTATGGGAATAGATCACTTCAAGGATCTAAATGCTGATGATGAAGACTTTGCAGATATTTATAAGGTATCCAAGAATCATTTTCATAGCAAGTATGCTGAATACACTTTGAAAAGTAACCTTTTGTTTAAGGGAAATCAATTGTGTGTCCCTAGAGGGTCTATTAGGGATAAATTAATCCAAGAAAAGCATAATGGTGCATTGAATGGTCACTTTGGGATCATAAAGACGCAAGAACTTGTTCAAAGATTCTATTATTGGCCTAGGTGAATCTTGATGTTAGGAGGTATGTGGAAAGTTGCATTGTATGTCAAAGAGAAAAAGGCACTTCTTCAAATTTAGGCTTCTATCAGCCATTACCTATTCCCACTAGGCCATGGGAATGTTTGAGCATGGATTTTGTAGTTGGGTTACCTAAGAAAAGACAAGGCATGGATAGTGTATATGTAGTTGTGGATAGATTCAACAAAATGGCTCACTTTGTGCCATTCAAGACCAATAATTATGTCAGCTAAATAGCCTCTCTATTCTTCAAAGAGATAGTAGGAATCCATGGGTTACCTATGAGCATTGTGTCAGATAGAGACACTAAATTTATGAGTAATTTTTGGAAGACTATTTGGAAAATATTTGGCACTAATTTATCCTTTGGGTCTGCATACCATCTCCAAACTAATGGTCAAACTGATGTGGTGAATAGGAGCCTTGGAAATATACTAAGGTGCTTGATAATGGAATATGGTCAGCAATGGAATCAGTTGATTGGGAAAGTTGAGTATGCCTACGATGACACCATAAATTGGTCAACAAGGAAGAGCCCCTTTGAGATAGTATATGGATTACATCCTAGAGGAGTCTATGAATTGAGTGACTTGAAGAATGGAGTGAAGGAAAGTGGATATGTAGATGATTTTTTCCGTGCAATGCAAGAGATACATGATACAATCAAGAGGACTTTGACAGAGAATACTATGAAGCACAAGAGTAAAGTTGATGAGAGTAGGAGAACAGTTCAGTTCAATGTGGGTGACATGGCCATGGTGCATCTTAAAAAATCAAGACTTCAAAAGGGATTCCTTCAGAAGTTGTAGATGAGAGGGACAGGTCCCTGTCCTATCTTAGCTAAGTATGGTGATAATGCATCCAAAGTTGAGCTCCCAGAAGATAGTGGACTGTCACCTATTTTCAATATTGTAGACTTAGTCCATTACAAAGGACCATAGCAAGACATGGATCAGAGTCTCCAAGAAGTTATTAGAGATGTGGAAGATCTCCCATTACCCCCTACTACAATCACAGGAGCTGACAATGTACTAGATACTAGAGTCTACAAATAGACTAGAACCAAAGAATACAAAGAACACTGGGTAAAGAAGCATGGTCAAACCAATGTTGATGTTGTATAGGTAAAGGAATCAAAGTTAAAAAAAATGGGGATTGATCCAAGCATCATCAATCCAAGGGTGGATTGAACTTTTGGTTTTGGGGAGGATGGTGCAGCAGCACACCTAGGCTAACCTCCATGTTTTAGTCATTTTTTGGATTGTACTTGACATTGGCCAAGTAAATATAGTTAGGTTGTTTTTGGACCTTAGAAGGTCATTTTAATGTGGGCTAAGTGAGTTATTCATTAGGACTAAGGTCACTAAATTAGCCATTGTTAGTAGTTTTTTATATTTCTTAGGCTTAGTTGCTTAATATTGGATTTGAGCCATGAATGTGTCTTAAACACATAAATGATGTCATAGATATCCCATAATGCCTTAAATGATCTTTTATCATTGAAATGAAGAGGTTAGAGGTCCTAAAACTCAGGGAGGAGGCATAATGGCAAAGATGCCAAAAGTTGCTAAAATGTTGCCATGACAACATTTGCAATTATTGCAAATGTTGCATGCAACTCGGTTACCTTAGATCCCACTAAAAAAAAGGAATGGGTAATTGACCAAAAAGGCATAGAAACATGGAATGAGGCATATAATTTGAGAAGAGGCTTTAATATCGAGAGAGGGTACATTGTAACAAGTTTTGAATTTGAATAGAGCTCTACAATTCTGTGTTTTTCAGGAAATCTAAGCATTTCATTGTGACAGTGATATCTAATGGATTGAATGATTTAGTTTAGTTGTATATTTGTGTTCATAGGATATTTTTAAGTGTTTTTCATTAAGAAAGCTAGTTGTTTAGAGATAGCCTAAGTTCTAAGGTAAATTATTTTGTGTTTTGTGTGTTCACTAGTCCTGTCCTGACCAGTCAGTTGATTCATGGATCCCACATGAAAAATAACCATGGGATCTTCCTAAGGGTGGTTGGATATGTTAGGGGAGTAATTATTGTATATGTATGTAGGATTAGGAGTCTAGTAGAGTTGAGTTGCTATTTTTAGTGCCAAGCCTTGGCGAGCAGACAATGTCTCGCTAGAGGTTTGGAGATGAAATATTGAGCATATCTTATAGGGTAGAGAAGCACTGTACGAGATAAGTGTAGTTATAGATAGGGTATAATAATATCCTAACATAATATGAGGATTGAGTTCACACCAATCCATTCAACCAATTTTCAAGCAAGTTTTCAACTAGGTTGTGGACAGTCGTAGAAATTAGGCCTATTAGCCCTATTGGACCTAGATTGTAGGAACCATATGTACGAAGGGCTTGGGAAACTAAAACCTTCAAAATATCTTGTAAAGTGATAAAGGGTATCTAAATGTGTGACTAGTTTTTCAACTTCTTTGGGAAAGTTTTGGGATAAATGGGGAAAACACACTGTAAAAGGCTACAAGGAAATAAGCCCAATTAGGCCTCTTGAAGACATAAACTTGGACTCGACTGAAAATGGTCATGAGATACCTCAAAATGGATCCAAATGGAAGTGAATGGAATTTTTCAATGATGATGATGACCCTTGCAATGAATCTTTGAATGCTAGAGTGGATTTGGCACTTAGATCTTTCTAGGTGTAGTGGAAGAAGTGAAGATTTGAACTAACTAAAAGGTGTTAGTCTTTCAAGGTGAAGCGCATGAGTTGAGAACTCTTAGAGAAGAGCTGGAATTGGACTTAGTTAATAATCTAATCCAATTAGGACCTAGAGGAGATTAGGTTCCTAGAAGGGACAAGCTAAGGTCTCTTTGTTGAAGTGCTAGCAAGCCTTGGAACACTCACATCATAATATGACCCCTTAAGACCGCATTAGACCCACTTAAACCCAATTAGACCCTTGATTATACATGTCAGACCTTATTTTACCTATTAGGATTCAATTAGATCCAATTAGACCCTTTAGGACCTAATTAGACCCAATTAAACCATTTAGGACCTAATTAGGTCCAATTAGATCCAATTAGGACCCAATTAGACCCTATTAGGACCTAATTACATCCAAATAGGACATAATTAGATCCAATTAGGATGTAATTATATCCAATTAGATCCAATTAGGACCTAATTAGACCCTTTATAACCTAATTAGACCCTTTAGGACCTAATTAGATCCAATTAGACCCTTTAGGAACTAATTAGATCCAATTAAACCCTTTAGGACCTAATTAGATCCAATTAGATTGAAATAGGATCCAATTAGACCCAATTAGGACCGAATTACATCCAATTTGGACAATTAGGACAATTAGATCCAATTAGGACCTAATTAGAACCAATTAGATACAATTAGGATGTAATTAGATCAAATTAGATCCAATTAGGACCTAATTAGACCCTTTAAAACCTAATTAGACCCTTTAGGACCTAATTAGATCAAGTTAGACCCTTTAGGACCTAATTAGATCCAATTAGATCCAATTAGGATCCAATTAGACCCAATTAGGACCTAATTACACCCAATTAGGACAATTAGATCAAATTAGGACCTAATTAGATCCAATTAGGATCCAATTAGACCCAATTACGACCTAATTACACCCAATTAGGACAATTAGATCAAATTAGGACGTAATTAGATCCAATTAGATCCAAATTTAGGACAATTAGATCCAATTAGATCCAATTAGAATTTATTAGGACCTAATTAGATCCAATTATACCTTTTAGTCCACCTAATTAGACCCAATTAGACTTATTTGGACTTCTGATAGGTTATATGAGCCCTTAAGACCCCTTAAGACCCCACTAGACCCAATTAGACCCTTGATTATACATGTTAGACCTTATTGTACCTATTAGGATGCACTTAGATCCAATTAGACCCTTTAGGACCTAATTAGACCCATTAGGACCTAATTAGACCCTTTATAACCCAATTAAACCCTTTAGGACCTAATTAGACCCTTTAAGACCTAATTAGATCTAATTAGGACCTAATTAGATCTAATTAGGACCTAATTAGATCCAATTAGACCCTTTAGGACCTCATTAGATCCAACTAGACCTAATTAGACTCTTTAGGACCTAATTAGAGGAATTAGGACCTAATTAGATCATATTACCTAGACAATTATGATCCAATTAGACCCAATTAGGACCTAATTAGATCCAATTAGGGAAAGTAGATCCAATTAGGACACAATTAGACCCTTTAGGACCTAATTAGATCCAATTAGGACCTAATTACACCCTTTATAACCTAACTAGACCCTTTATGACCTAGTTAGACACAATTAGCCCCTTTAGGACCTAATTAGACAAACTTAGACATAATTAGACATAATTAGACACAATTAGACCCAATTAGACCCTTTTGTTTAAAATAATTAAATATCTAAATCTATGTAAGAAATTCTCAAGAAGTACAACCTTATGAAGTTGAAGAATGGTCATTGCAAGGTGAACAAGCCCAACCTTTATAAGTTGGAAAAGGGTCATCGCAAGGTGAACAAGCCCAACCTTTAGAAGTTGGAGAAGGGTCATCAAAAGGTCAACAAGCTCAACAAGTACAACCTTTAGAATCCCAAACAAGTACACATCTGGTACAGGAGCACAAATAGGCTAACCTCCAAGTTTTTTTCATTTTGACTTGTACTTGACATTGGCCAAGTCAAGATAGGTTAGTTTGTGTTTAGACCTTAGTAGTTCATTGTCATGTAGGCTAAGTGAGTTATTCATTAGGACTAAGGTCACAAAAATAGCCATTGTTTTTAGTTTTTCATTTTATTAGGCTTAGTTGCTAAATATGGGATTGGAGTCATGAATGTGTCCTAAACTCTTAAATGTGGATATAGAGATGATTCGAGGCCTTAACTAGTCTTGGATCCTTGAAATGGAGAGGTTAGATGTCCTAAAATTTAGGGAGAAGGCATAATTACAAAGATGCCAAAAGTTGCTAAATTGTTGTCATGACAACATTTGCAAATGTTGCATGCAACGCGATTACCTTGGATTCTCCATGAAACTAGGAGTGGGGAATCGACCAAAAAGGCCTAGAATGTAGGAAGAAGGCATCTAATGCATAGAAAAGACTCAAATCATCCATTTAGTCAATCATTGTAACAAGTGTGAAGTTGGAATAAAGCTCTGCAATTCTGGTTGTTTGAGAATCCTGAGCATTTCATTGAAACATTACCATTATATGGATTGAAAGCTTTGAGATGATGATTGTTTGGTGTTATTAAGATAGTTTGTAACAATTTTCACTGAATAAGTTAGTTGTTCTGAGGTAGTTTAAGGTCTAGTTCAAACTGTTTTGTGTTTAGGGGACACATTGGTCCTTTCCTGACCAGTCAGTCAACTCATGGCTCCCCCATGAAATCTAACAATGGGAAACACCCAAGGGTAGATGGATATGTTAGGGGAGTCAATAGTGTACATATGTGTAGAGTTAAGAGTCAGGGAAAGTCGATTTTCTATTTTTAGATCCAAGCCTTAGGCGAGCATGCACTGTCCAGTTAGTGGTTTGGAGGTGAAACAGTGAGCATTCACATGCAGGGTAGTGAAGTAATGTATGGTAAAAGTACATTTACAATTAGGGTTTAGTGTTACATTAACATCCTAAGATGGTCAAGTTCATACCAATCATGGAGACTAAGTTTCAAACAATTTTTGCATAGTGTTGCAGACTGTCCTAGAAATTAGGCCTATTAGCCCTATTGACCCTAGTTTGTAGGAATCCTATGTACGAAGGACTTTTGAAGCTAAAACCTAAAAAATAATTTATAAAATGGAAAAAGGTATCTGGTTATGGTCTTATATTTCCAAGTTCTTTGCAAATTTTTTTGAAGAACTGAGAAAAACACATTGACAAGGGCTAGAAGGAAGTAAGCTCAATTAGGCCTCCTGAAGACAAAAACTTGGACTCGATTGGAAATGGGTATGAGATCCTTCAAGATGGATTCAAATGTGATAAAATGCAATTTATACATGTTGATGGACACCTGTGCAAGTGATTCATAAGTGTTAGAGTGGAAATTGGCACTTAGACACTTTTAAGTATAAGTAGGAGAAGTGAAGAAGTGAAGTAACTACTAGGATGTTAGTCTTTCAAAGGTGAAACAGAAAGTGGAGAATTTTAGGGAAGATTAGGATTAGGACTTAGTTAATGATCTAAGCCTAATAAGGACCTAGAGGGGATAAGGATCCTTGAAGAAGATAAAGAAGATCTTCTTAGGAGATTGTGCAAGCAAGCCACTTGGAACACTCACATCATATTGGTATCAGAGCTTGATTAAAGATCAGGCTTCTGGTGGATGTTTCAGCCTACTAAATTAGTGGGAGAGAATACACCTAGAATTTTAGAGAAAGGTAAAATCATGGTGACTAACGCTGAGTTAGCAAAAAAGGTAGAAGATCAAGAAAAAGACAACAAGTTAAGAGAAATATTTTATCAAATAGAGAAACTCTTGGGAGAAGTCCAAGACAAAGCTGAGAAGATGAAAGATAAGATAGATCAGAAAGAAGAAGAAGAAGAAAGGGAGAAAGGAGTGGATCTAGAAGAGCGAGCTCCAACTCCTGACCTTGTTAGTGACCAAGAACCCTTGTTAAAGGCATTGAAGGCATTAAGTGGTAAAGCTTTGGAGGGTGTATCACTATTTAGTGGAAAAATGGATCCAGATTTAGTTGTGGATTGGATAGACAACATAGAGAACCATTTTGAATGCGATGGTATCATAGAGGCCCAAAAATTAAATGTGGCCAAGTCAAGATTGAGAGGTTTAGCTCTCACATGGTGGAAGTTTGTTCAAACTGAAAGAGAGAAAGAAGGAAAGAGTCCTATAGCCACATGGAAGGGCATGGTGACTAAGATGAAGCAGACCTATTTTCCTGATGATTATGAAGTGCAACTACATAGGAGGAGACATAATCTTAGACAAAAAGACTTGGATTCCCAAGACTACACCGAAGAGTTCCAAAAGTTGTGCTTAAGGTCACAAGTGGTTGAAGATGAAAGCATCAAGCTAGCTAGATATTTGAATGGACTCAAATGGTCTATTCAAGAAGACATGAGTCTTGTGAAATTCAAAACCATCTGCCAATACTATCAAATGGCCTTGAAGATAGAGGAAAAAGGCAAAAGGAAGCAAGAAAAATGTTCTAAAGGAAGAGGTAGAGGAAGAGATAGTAGAGGACCAATAGGTGGCTATGGTGGAAGGAGTTTAGAATCAAGGACACAATGAGAAGTCAAATACAATGAGTAGAAAGAAGCAATTTCTAGTAGAGGTGGAAGAGGAAGGAACTCAAGTTTCAGAGGTAGGAGTGGTGGACAAGGAAGATGCAATTATTTTTCCAATATGAAATGTTACCATTGCAACCAAATGGGACACCCTACCTATAGGTGTCCAGAGAAGGGTAGTACTTCTCAAGGAGGAAATAAGAGGACTAATCTGGTCCAAGAAGACACAAATGCAGCTGAAAAAAACCTTGAAGAGCCATTAAATTCAGAGGAAGGTGAGAATCTCATGATGAGGAGAACATTGATCAAGGAAAAAATCGAGGAGCCAAGCCAAAGGAGGTCTTTGTTTAGAATCAAGTGTAAGGTGATGGGTAAAGTATGTAGAGTCATCATTGACTCAGGGTCTACTGATAATATTGTATCAGAAGAGGCAGTCAACAAACTAAACATGATGAGGATACCTCACACTCATCCTTACAAGGTAAAATGGCTCAATAAGGGACAACATGTCTTAGTGAATGAACAAGCATGGATGGAGTTCTCTATAGGGAGATATAAGGAAAAGGTACTATGTGATGTAATACCCATGGATTCATGTCACTTGCTCCTAGGTAGTCCATGGAAATTTGATAGGCAAGCTACCCATGATGGAGTGAAGAACTCCTATACTTTCAAGAAGGATAACATGACTTTCAAAATCTAGTCATTGTGAGAAGATATAGTGTTAGAGTAATAAAGTGATTCCACTTATTAATTAAATCATATTGATTTAATTATTAAGTCACTTATTATCTCTCTTTTACTTAAGCTAAACTTTAGGCATTTAATAATTAATTCTTTTATTAGTTATTATTATGCAACCTAGATATTTCCCCTTTAGGGTTTTCCTTTTAGGGTTTCGGTATCCTTTAATAAGGTTTCCCTCTTTGTAAATTATTCAATTCGATGGTTATTAATTAATTGAGGCTATTATTGCATTGAGAGTTTTTCTCCATTGTTTGCACAAGATGTTTCCTCTTCCATCAATCTGTTATTTTTGCCCTCCATAGCTTTTTTGCTTCTCTCTTTCTATGATAGGTTGGCATGTAGGTGATTCCTAGGAGCTATGGGTTGATAGTTTTTATCAACTTCAATATGGTATCAGGGCTCCAGATCTTCATGCCCCTATTCTCTTCAGGAGAGATTTGGCCTTGTTCTTTAAATCTATATTTTTTGAGAGGTTTTTATCTCAGATTTTAGTGGTTTTTGGGAGGTTTTTTATTTGGAGCAGTTTGATAAAAAAATGACATTTGGGTTGTGTTTGAAATACCTCCAAAACCCCTATTTACATATAAGGCACGTCTTATTTGGACACAATTGAAATCTGGGCCCTCTTTTTTGCTTGCATGACCTTGGCACATTTTTTTGAGGCAAAAATCTACCTCGGTTTCCATGCTACTGATGTCATCAACCACAGGGCCCAAGATTTTTTAATATTTTTTTTTTTATATAAAAAAAGCATGTGTTTGTTTATGTTTTTTTTCTTAAAAAAAATATAATATTTTTTTATTATTTTTTTTCATTAAAAAAAATAATATTTTTTTTCTGCCATTTTTGTGGGAAATCTGGAGGCAGCATTTTTTTGGAGGAATTGCCAGTTTAGCAGGGCTCCACCATTTTTGGCTGAGGTTTCATGAGGTTCATTTATGTTTTGACCTCCCAGTGGTGTTTTTCTCATACCTGGAGCAAACAGAGGCCAATTTTTGACTTCCTTATATTGTCAGAAAGCTCTTTCCAAGACAGACATCTTTCTGGAGGATAGATTTTCTGAGTTTTCCATCTTGTAGTTTTTTTTCCTTTCAAATTCAGGGTTCTATTTTGCACTCTGGGAGCCATATCTTTCTCATCTGGACTCCTTTTTTTGAATTTCGCATGGGGTTGGAAAGTTACTTCTATTCTCTTTCCTATTCTATTAGTCTCACACCTAGATTCTGATCCATGTATCTATGTATTTAGTTTTTTTCTTTATGGCATTTTGTTAGATATCTTGGATGTTTCAGGTGCTGGGATCGTTTCCTTCTCTGAACATTGTATACACCTTTTTCTATAGCTTTCTTTTGTAAATGCACTGAAATAAAGTTCCTGCAGTTTCATATCTGGGATCTTGTACACCTTGTGCTTGTTTGTACTTGCACTCAATTATAAAGTGCCATCTGGGGGTTATGATGTTTTGCCTTTTGTGCTCATCCACCTTTGTCAAGTGAGTGTCCCTTACATGAACTTAGCCTCATGATGTGTGTCTAGAAGATCATTAATTCTACTTTGACACTTCCCTTTATCCTCTGCTTGTACCTTCTTCTACACTATTGGTGTTCCTGATTCTTCTTCTTGCAATTGTTTTTGTCTTTGTATTTTAGTGTTCCTGTCGGACCTCTCCATGTTCAACATTATGAGGGGTATCTCTTGTTGATTCTAATTCTTCCTTGGTTTGATGGAGTGATCTATGTATTTAGTATTTGTTCCTATGTACTAGGTGGATGTAGTGGTTGGTACCTATGTATTTTGGTGAGATGGATCATTTACCATATGGACGCTCTTCTTTCATTCCTTTTTTGGAGGCATTCTTCCATCTTCGATTGATCAGATCTTCAGGCTTTGTCTAAAGTCTTCTCTACCTGATCATTATCTATTACAGTGGAGGTTCCAGCAGTTATTTTTTGACAATGTTTGCAGCTTCATGCTTCAGAGGTGTTCTACATGTTCTTTCTCTGTTTCTATTTTCTGGAACTTTCTCTAGTTTGGAGGCTTCTTCAGTCCTTCACTTGGCTTCATCTCTTTTTGGAGTAGGGTTTTTCCCATGTGGTTTTCTCTATTTCTCATCTTTATAGATATTTTTGTACTTGGGTACCTCATCAGGCCTCGTTGTCGGGACCCATTTTCCTTCTTTTAGTAGTTGTTTCTGGGTTTTAGCTTCTCCCTAAGTTTATCTTAAGGGGGGGGGGGTGTTAGAGTAATAAAGTGATTCTAATTATTAATTAAATCATATTTTTTATTATTATTAAGTCACTTATTATCTCTCTTTTACTTAAGCTAAACTTTAGGCATTTAATAATTAATTCTTTTATTAATTATTATTATGCAACCTAGATATTTCCCCTTCACGGTTTCCCTTTTATGGTTTTAGTATCCTTTAATAAGGATTCCCTCTTTATAAACTATTCAATTTGATGGTTATTAATTAATTTAGGTTGTTATTGCATTGAGAGTTTTTCTCCATTGTTTGCACAAGATGTTTCCTCTTCCATCGATCTATTATTTTTGGCCTACATAGCTTTTTTGCTTCTTTGTTTCTTCAACTCCAATATATAGAGGTGAAGATAGCAGGTCCTAATGTACTAATGGTGAGTGGGAAAGAGTTCTTGGAAGCCATAGAGGAAGGAGAAGGATTTAGCTTTGCACTAATGTTGAATCCCAAGGAAGTGGAAGACAAAACAATGAAGAGGACAGAGCTGCCACAAGAGATACCAAAAATCTTGTAGAAGTATGAAGGTATTGTAAGTGATGGACAACCATCAAACTTACCCCCTACAAGACCCATAAGCTATAAGATTGACCTTATTCCTGGAGCTACCCTACCCATTAAGGCAGCCTACAAGATGACCCCTCAATAGAATGAGGAAATAGCTAGGCAAATTCAAGAGTTACTAGAACAAGGTCTTATAAGGAAGAGTATTAGTCCTTGTGTTGTACCCATAGTCCTAGCCCCT
>MU226169.1:4223069-4237779 GCA_018584345.1 Thuja plicata
TTCTACTACCCCAACAAGGATAACTCCCTAAACAGAATTCTAAGTCCAAGGGTAATCTCGAGAGTATCTTGGTTAAATCTCCACACATCAACAGTTTGAGGATTTTGAAGGCACGCTCAGACCTGTGTAGCCAGGTGGAGACGATGCCTGGTACCTGCATCCTACATCACCAACTGATATCCATATACAAATATATATAAAAATAGATAGTAGCAATCAAGGAGGGAGAGTGCAACATCATGTGGATCTCTCATAGGAATTACTACGACTGCCCCTCCTCATCCTACACTCACATTAACTAGTGAACATCAAACCATAATAGGGTCAGTAGGGTTAAATCATAATATAAACATCATAACACAAATCAATGTAAAACATTTTACTGATAGTTCATTTCTAGCCATTCATCATTAAATTTTAACTCATTTAATATTCTAATAACCAAATTTATATATTCAAATGTCTCATAAAATGCTAACTAAATAATAACCATAGTCCATCATAAAATACAAAGTGTCAAAGCAATAGTCGTGTCAGTCTAACATAGGAAGATGCTAAGGTGGGCATTACAGGAGTGATCCTAGATTTAGGTTGTAGTGTAGTTCCTCCTTAAATAAGTGGAATTTTTTAGTTCCACAGGAGAAGCAGAGAGTTAATTGATATAATTTCTGGAATAGAATTTGGCATTGTAGCACTGTTTATTTTCCAAGTATATTTCCTCCATGAATGAATAGAGTGTAGAATTTGAGTTTTAGTCTCTCATTGTAATTTCATTTCTATTCACTCATCCAAGGGGGCCCACTTGGTGAGTGAATTGTTTTATTAGATTAGAAGTTATTTCTTTGCTCATTAAGAAGTAAATAGAACTCTGCTATTCCTGTAGCCACTAGTAACAGAACTGGTGCATTGTTCCTGCAGCATAGGCGAGTAGAGTAACCCCTACTCATGATTACTATTTTCTTAGCATAATTGCATTCAATTAGGATAGTATATATTCTTGAAGCATAATGTATTTCAATTCCATAGGTTTAGCCATGAGAATCAAGGAAGTTTGAAGCATATACTTTGCAAACACCATTCCAAGTTTACATCCCTGGTCGATAATTATATGAGACTAAATAATCTACTTAGCAGCCATTTAGGGTGTCCAATCCTGAAATAATAGTCCAATTCTATGTGTTTCTAAGACAATTTTTTGGCCAAGAATTTTTGGCGCCGCTGCCAGGGATGGTGTTAGTTCAAGCCACTTTGGTGTTCATGATTCAAGTTTTTATAATCTAGGATTTAATTTTAAGAAAGCAATTTATGCATAGAAGAAGAGATCCTCGTGGAAGATTCCTTCCTTGTCAATACCAGGCCAAACTATTTGATCTTTTTAATCCAGAGCCTGAAGAACCCCAAGTAGATAGTGAAGAAGAAGACCTGTTTGAAAATCCATTTGTAGATGCCTAAGGAGAAATTTCATCACCCTCATCCTCCGAAGAATCGCTACATTTAGAAATCCTTTTTGATGAGCCTGAGTATCATGAAAATCCATTAGCTCTTATCATATACCATCCACCACCACAATAGCCACCACAACAAAAACCAGGCCATCCTCCAATGATGGCTCAGCCTACATTTCCCTTCCCAATTCCTCCTCAACAGGGTAACCAAAACCTGAAGAACATTCCAGCAGCTGCATTTCCAAAAATCTATAGACTTATAACTAAAGATCCTGAGACCTTCCTCTTCGAGTTTGATATCCTCTGCAGGAGCTAAAACTACACAACTGATGCCCATAAGCTAAAGTTGTTTTTTTCAACTCTCAAAGAGGCTTCTCTAAGGTGGTTTATGATCCTCGGAGCTAGTGCCATACCAAATTGGAATGCCATGAGAAACATGTTTCTTGCAAAATACAAAGAATACTGTAGAGGATGGGATTTAAAAGGAGATGACATCTTCAAGATTTCACAAAAAGGAGATGAAACATTGGAAGACTATGTTTCCAAGTTTATGTATAAATTGCAACGCAATGCTCAACACCAGTTGAATGAGGAATCGCAAAAGCATCTGTTCTTCAAAGGTGTCAATGAAGGAAGCATAGAATCCTTGGACCTTATGGATGGTGGTGACATCATATATAAAAATTGGGTGGATATTAAGACCATATGTATGAATTACTCAAGGGCTACAGTAAAAATGGAAGAGGATTAAGGGACTTGCCTCTAAAGACAAATGGCTCTGGAGTGTCTAACATAGAACTGTCCAACCTCCTTTTTGACTTCAAGCAGGACATTATCAATGATGTGGCCACTCAACTAGATACCATGCAATCCCAAAGGAAGAAAGAGGACACAGACGCTATGCTGGCTAAATTCTTCTCCCACTACAGGGAGAAGAACAAAAACTATAAGTGCAAAACTATTTCATCCGTGGACACTACTTCACTGCCCACTGAGCTCAAGGAAATAGATGAGGAGAAAGGAGAGGTCTTTTACATGGCTCAAAGGTGACCATGGGCTCAGAGACAAGGTATGCCTCAAGACCCCTTAAATCATTTTGGTTATAATAATAATAATAGTAATCAATGGCAGAATCAAAACCCCCACAATTTTGTCCCTCAAGGACAGAATTGGAATAATCACTGGCCCAACCAGCAACCATAGAATAACAAAAATTTTCAGCAGCCACAGTATAACCAGAACCTTCAACCTCAGTTTAACCCATAATAACAGTAGTTTAACCCATATAAATAGTAGTATAATTCATACCAACAGCCGCAACAGAATAACCAATGGCAACCACATGGTAACTGGAAACAACAACCTCAGTGGGGACCCAATCAACCTAATCAGTAGTAAGCTATTATGCCTCCACCTTAGTAGCAAGCTATTATGCCTCCTCCTCCTGTATCCAATAACAGTCGTCAGAAACCCCAACTGCCTGCTCAACCAAATCCAAATCCAAATAACAAGCAACAAGCCTATTCACTGCAAGTGAATGATATCCACCTAAGATCAGGGACCGCATTTCCTATACCAAGAGCACCCATAATAATTGATGTTTTTGATACTAAGGAAGCTTCTAAAAATCAAAATACTATTGTTCCACTTGTTGCACCACCTATTCCAATTAAGAAAATCCCACCTTTTCCATAGAGATTGGCCCAACCTTCAGTATCCCCTAAAGAGAATACTATTGCAAATGACCTGATTGACCAACTAAAGAAAATGACTGTCCAAATACCATTATTAGATGCCCTCAAGGAAATTCCAATCTATAATAAAGAAATCAAAGAATTTTGTATCAAGCACCCTAGTAGGAAAAAGAAAGATCCTGATACTGTCCATGTTCTTGGACAACTTTCTGATCTCATGCTTAGTAAAACCTTGATGCCTAAATACTCTGATCCAAGGAGTCCAATGGTTACCATTCACATTAATGGTATTCAAATATAGAATGTCTTGATTGATCTAGGAGCCTCTATTAATGTTATGACTATGGATGTGTTGTTAAGGCTTAGTATCATTGGGTTGAGGGAAACACCCACTATTCTCCAGTTAGCTGATAATTCAACTGTCAAAATAGATGGTATGGTAGAGGATATTTTTGTCGCACTAGATTCCTTAGAATACCCCTTAGATTTCATCATCCTATCTCCAAAAGCCACACTAGGAGGGTATCCATTAATCCTAGGAAGGCCTTGGTTAGCCACAACAGAAGCTTGCATTGCATGCTGCTCAAGAAAAATGACCATATTTGATGGTATTAATACTAAGAAATTAACCCTGTATTCTCCAGCCAAACCTCAAGATGAACTTGACCAAGTTGTCTCGCCAGATCTAGGAGATGCCCCCCTTGAATCTAATTCAGTGTAACAGCTTATGGTTATTGGTAGAAATCCATTCATGGTCTCACAAGAGGAGGATGACATACTTGTAGCAATCCTCACAAAATAGTATGGCTTTGAAGAACCCTCATGTAATGACCCTAACTATTCTCTACAAACCATATTGCCCCAGAAGTCTTCATCCAAGTTTCTTGCAGCACCTAATTATCTCCATACTTTGTTACCCCATGAAATAATGTCACCTTCTTTTGTAGAAGTTCTTATGTTAGATAAAGTTAAAAGAGTGCAGATTGCCTTAGGTAGGGAATTAAATGTCAATAAGGATCTCACTGAATCTCAAATGTCTAGCCTTGAGCATCTTTTGCAAAAGAATCAGCAAGCTTTCACATGGGACTATACTGACATGAAGGGGATTGACCAAAATTTGTGTACTCATAAGATTTATATTAGTCCTGAGTCCAGACCTGTTACGCAACCTCAAAGAACAAAAAACCCTACATTGAGAGATGTAGTAAAGGCTGAATTGCAAAAAATTCTCCAAGCTAGCTTCATATATCCCATTTCTGATAGTTAGTGGGTCTCCCCTCTTGTAATCATCCCCAAGAAAGGTGGAAAATGGCGAGTTTGTGTGGACTATAGGGAGCTTAATAAAGAAACCAAGAAGGATCACTTTCCATTGCCCTTTATTGACCAAGTACTTGAAAACCTTGCTGGCAAAAAGTATTTTTCATTCTTGGATGGTTTCAGTGGCTACAACCAGATCCAAATATCACCAGAAGATAAGGATAAGACAATGTTCACCTATCCATGGGGAGCATTCGCTTATTTTGTGTTACCATTTGGGTTATGTAATGCACCTGCTACTTTCCAGAGGGCAGTGATAAGCATTTTTTCTGACATTTTTGCTGACTATGTTGAAATATACATGGATGATTTTACTGCATATGGAACTACATTCTAAGAGACTTATGCTAATTTGGAAAAATTTCTTCAAATATGTTAGGACTACAATCTCTCACTTAATAGTTAGAACTGTTACATGATGATGGAGGAGGGAGTTGTCTTAGGGAACTACCTCTCCTCCTTTGGTATCCAGGTTGATCCTGCAAAGATTGCAGTAATTTTCACACTCCCAACCCTAGTAAAGCAGAAGGATGTCCAAAGTTTTCTTGGTCATGCCGGTTACTATAGGAGATTTATAAAAAAAATTAGTCAACTTGCTACTCCATTATATAATCTATTGAATAAAGAAGAAAAATTTGAATGGACAATAGAATGTGAGTCATCATTCCAACAGTTGAAGGATGTGTTGATAAAGACCCCTATTCTTAGACGACCAGACTGGAAGTTGCCCTTTCATATCCACACAGATGCATCTGACTATGCAATTGGGGCAGTGTTGGGTCAAAGAGAAGGAATAGTTGAGCACGCCATTTATTACATCAGCAAAAATTTGCAAGGTGCAGAACTAAATTATACTGTTACTAAGAAAGAACTCCTTGTTGTAATCTATGCATTAAATAAATTTAGACATTACATAACCAGTTATGAAGTATTTGTTTATACTGATCACTCAGCGATCGAATACTTGATGAATAAATTGGCCATTTCTAGTAGATTAGCCAGGTGGTTACTCCTCCTGTAGGAGTTTGATATAACTATCATTGACAAACTAGGAAAAGAAAATGTAGTTGCTGATTTTCTCTCTAGATTACAAGTTCCTGATGGTCTTGCAGCAATTGATGATAGCTTCTCGGATGAGAACCTATTCTCTCTTGCAACATACAATCCATGGTATACTCACATCGCAAACTACCTTGTTACAAGACGAGCACCACCTCATTTCTCACCCCATGAACGAAGGCTGTTGGCTGAGAAAAGTTTTAACTTTTCATGGATATCTGGATTTATGTTCTACACAAGTCTTGATCAAGTCACCCGCAAATGTGTCTGTGAAGATGAGACCTATGACATCCTTCAGGCATGTCATGATGAGCTGTGTGCTGGCCATTTTGCCAGAAAATGAACAACATACAAGGTATTGAAAACTGGTTATTATTGGCCTGCATTACATAAAGATGCAGCTAAGCATACTTGACACTGTGATTGATGCCAAAGGATGGGACATCCCACAAATACTGATGAAATGCCCCTGCAACCTCAGGTGGTGGTAACATCATTTGACAAGTGGGGCATCAACTTTGTCGGCCCCATTGAGCCATCTTCACATGGTAAGTCTTATATCTTAGTATGCACTGATTTCACCACAAAATGGGTTGAAGAAAAAGAAATGAGGCATGCAAGGGACCATAAAGTAGCAGAGTTTCTGTATGAATTTATTTTCACTAGGTTTGGAGTGCCTCAAGAAATAGTAACAGATCAAGGGGCACAGTTCACCTCTAAACTTATTGTTGAATTGATGAAAGAGTACATGGCAAGGCATTGTAAATCTTCACCATACCATCCTCAGGCCAATGGACAGGCTAAGATCACAAATTGGGAGATAGAGGGCATTCTGAAAAAAATAGTTGTAATTCACAAAAAGGATTGGGCTACTCGACTTCCTGAAGCCATCTAGGATTACCACACAACCTGGAAAACCACTACTGGATTCACTCCTTTTGAGTTTGTCTAAGGGAAATCTGCATCCATGCCTATCAAGTTTCACCATAAGACTCTCAGGATGATATTGGACTTGGATATTAACCTGAACAAAGCACAAGAGGACAGGCTCCTATAGCTCAATGGATTGGATGAATACAGGAAATCTACACTTCATAACATAGAACTGATTCAAAAATAGTGAAAGAAGTGCCATGACAGATTCATAAAAGATAAAAAGGTTTTCCATTGGCTATTGGGGATTGCTCTATGATTCAAGATATCAGCATATTCCTAGAAAATTTCAAACCTATTGGTTAGGGCCCTATGAAATAGTTTTAGTATTTGATAATGGCGTCGTTCAGCTCTCTACAATTGATCTTGTCAGATTCAAACTCCTTGTCAACGGGCATCACTTAAAGATATATCACAAGCCTATGATTTGTCAGGACTTCCTACAACAGTTCCAAAAAAGCTCAGACAATGTCCTTCCTATAGCAGACACATCTAGGTCTTCCACCCATATTTCTGCCAAGCTGTGATTTTATTCCAGCTTCCATAATAAACACTTCACTTCCATGATTTTCTTTCTTCATAATAAAAATCTGCATCACCTTTCTCTCTTCCATGTGTCCACACCGCAACATCACTCTGTCAGTGCATGTTTCCTAGAATTACACTCTTCCTACAGTACATCAGGTTAGTACCACATACTTTTGCACATAACTTATTTTATTCATTTATTATTTTTAAATGAGTGTACTTTTTCTTTTTCTATTCTTGCACGCACTAGCCTGGTGGGACCCATGCCTTATACATAGTTGGGGGGAGGGGTTAGTTTTTTAATTCATGCTTGTTTCAATACTTCCAAATTGATTTTAGCAAGTGAAAAGGAAAAAAAATTATTTCTTTTTTGTCTTTTCATGGTGACCGCCGTCATGTGGGCACTTATCTGTCACTCAGTGGTTAAGTCATCATGATTTAACAGTTGATTTGAAAGCAAATTAAAGTAAGGATCACTTAATAACAACAATTTTGTGACATGTTCAGGTGGTAAACCTTAACATGCACGAATGCATTTGTGAAGATCATTAAAAGTAATGCTTTCTTTCTTAGAATTAAAAGCTATCTTGTACTTTAATTTTTCTCAGAAAGAAAAATGAAAACATCTTGCGTCCGTAGGAAGGCCAAGCATTTTTTAATTTTCTGTAGCAATTGAGCATATCCTACAGAGCTATTTTATTTATCATTTTCAATGGGCAGAGACCTTCAGAGGCATGAGCCAATGGATCATCAAGTGTTACTTAGGGACCCGGCTACCTGTGAGTTGTTTTAGAAACAAGGATGGCTGGACTACTGCTTAAGCTTTAATGGCTTCGATGACGAAATTGATTTTCAATTTCTGAATACTTTGAACAATGGGTTTGCAGTAGTGAAAGGTCTAAGGATTGAATTTTTAGAAGATATTGTGGTAGAGGTTACAAAGTTTCCACAGGAAGGGGAAAAGTGGACAAAGGACATTGACTTGTGCTTGGCTAGGACACAATTTACCCTGCATAGTGACCCACAGTTGGAGATTGATAAGAAGTAGGGCACTGCAAGAATGTCATTACCCATGGAGTTTTTGCAGTTTTCCACATTTATTATATCTTACTTCACCTATGAGGGATGTTACAAGTACCTGCATGGACTTCACTTCAAGATTCTGAGCACCCTCCACCATGAAAATAGGCCAGTAGACCTACCTAGCTTTCTTTTTAATATTTTGAAAAAGAACACATCTCTTGTTCAGTCAGGAAAAGCACAATCCATTTCCCATCGCTATTAATTAAGTTAGTTGTAGAAAGGAAGTTAATTAAATAGTCAACTGGGAATTAGGAGGAATTCTTGGCTATGGAAGATTTAGCATCTAGGGTGGCTGGTCTGAGAGGCCAGGGTGTAGGTAGTAGGGTTAATACAACAACAAGGGTTCGTAAAGTAATCCATAAAATAGAACCCATTCCTGAAGCATCCTCTTCTAGACCTACCCTATCTAGGAAAAGAGCCTGCAATGATAACACTCCTATTTCTGATAATAAGGAAAGAAAAACTAGAGAAGTTGGTGCCACTCCTAACACTTCACCGTCTGAAGAAACTAGGTCTACTATTGTAAAAGGAAAAGATAAAAACATAGATATAGAGGAAATGACACCAGAACAATAGCCAACTAATAATGAAAATATGAATCAGATGCCCAAGGAACCCTTGCCTTCTTCCAAGCAGGAAACACCAGAAGAACCTCATGTAGCCATTACAGGGGAGATGTCCTCCACCAAAAAGAAACACAAGGAACCTATGAGCTCTTTTCAAACCCCTATAAGGAAGAGACCTAGAATTTCTGCTAGAGCTAGTAAAGCAACCAAAACCCCTGATTCTATAGAAACAAAGGAATTTTGCAATTATTTTGGTCAAGATTCTGATGACAATTTAGAGAATATTCCTCCTGATGAATTTTGTGTAGTGAATGAGGACATTATAGAAGAAGTGTTTGAGCAGTTGAGAAAGGATAGATTGGATACATTAGCCAAGGTAGCTGAATCATCCCAAGTGAATGATTCGATAAAAACCCTTGTCACTTGTGACAAGGGTAAAGGAGCTACTTTCACTAATGTGGAGAAAGTAAAGATCCCTCAAGCTGCGTCTGAGTGGATTAATGTCCTTTAACAAGGATGCATGCCACCCTTAGATTTATCTACATCATTAGTAGTAGGATTAAGTTTGTACTAAAATATCACCTAAGAAAAGTCACAATGGGAGCTGGAGAGGGAGAAATTAAAAAGGATAATTGAGGAGCAAGCTTGTCATCTTAAGTAGAAAACAAATCATATTGCAGTATTGGAAAGGAGAATTGAGCAGATCACTGAGTTGATTCCTGCAGCAATGGCATGTAGGTCACCTTCTCCAGTTTATGCATTTTTCCTTAAGGAACAATTTGTTAATTTTCAGTTGACAAGGATTGTTGAGGGATTAAATCCTTCCATTGCTACACCTCACGAATTCTATGATGCCTTCCGGTCAGCACCTATTCCCATTAAGAATTTTTTATGTGAGTTATGTCTACACAATCTAGCTGTGCCTAACAAAAGAGAATGGAATTCACTTCTTTATGTAGGAGATGTGCAGTTGAGGGAAGTTATGTCCTGGATTCAAAATGAGATCAGCCAAGAGCATCAGGCTCTCCCATATCAAAGTAGTGAGGTTGACACACCCCTTATGATGAGGCCTGAAGTTCAAAGCTCTAGGCGGACATTCCTTGATTGGATCTCAATCACCATGAAGCCTAGTGGGTCTCGCAAGGTTCTTCCTATTAGAGAACATGGGTATGCAGATTGGGAACAACATTCTTCACAAGATGTTGAGGCCGCAATTGTAGCTTGTAGGAAATGGTTGATAAGGATTCCCCGTGACTTAAAAATCAGGAAGCCCCATTCTCCACAAAATTTAACCCTTTCTACTCGCCATGTTCCATGGTTTATAATTCTAGGCCGCACACAGCTACATTATTGGATGCCCTTACAGTTTCAATATCCATTCTTCTTGCAACCATTGCTGGCAATAAATGAGAACATAGAAGAGCATGATATGGTTAAGGAAAGACAGAGGTGGGATAGACTTTGAAAAATCTATGGATAATTCAATCATGTTGTTGATGAACTAGGGGAGAAGACTGCCAGCGACCGGAGGCTTAGAGCCAGGATCTAGAATTTCATGATTGCTGTGGACCATCAATAGTGCAGTTGGGGGGAATGATGAGCCTCTCAAAAGGCCATCTTTTCCATGTGTTTACTTTCCTTTTTCAGCATTTTTTTTTCAAATAAGAAGACTTTAAACTTATGGTTTTCATATATTTTATATGTAAGGACATAAGTAGGTAAAATGGATGGTAAAAACATAATGTATTTTTCTTGGAACTGATGGATAGAAGTTGCAAGATATAAGTGATTGCATGTTGAATAGATAGTCCTTTTCCCTATCCTATGTTTATGGGTAGTCTCCTTCCTGTAGCTGAATGTTGTGCAAGAATATTCAAATCTCACACTTCTTTCTTAGTATTAAATGATAAAATATATTTATGCGTCGGAAGTTATGTATACTAACCATTTTGTAGGAGTCAAGTTATGGCACATTCAAGAATTCCAGTATGGTGTTGAAAGGGTCAATGACACCCATTACCTTTAGAAGTGCCAACAGAAAGAAAGGAATTAAGTAAAGAAGTTAAAGATGGGTGTGTCACTAAACTCTAAAGGAGGAACAAGTCAGTTCAGTTCCTAAGAAGACACCACGCGCAGATCTAGAACCACTGCATGCTACATTTTGGGAAGAACTTGAAGACCTACTATTATTGTTCAAGATTTCTGTTAAGGGCACGATGTATCCATTAGTGCTTGGGTGATACCACAATAGTGGGTTACACTTTTTTGCCTAAACAGACATTGAAGTCTACATTTTGAGAAAAATGTTCACATTCGGATGCATATTGTCATTACACTGTTTGAAATCGAAAGATGAAGTAAACTAAAGTCTTTTAAGATTTTCCGTCTAGATTCTATATATATATATATATATATATATATATATATTTGAATTGATTTTAATGGTTTTTTTTTTCTCCGACTAAAACTGCTATGTTTTTGAAAACGTCAATTTCAAAAAGGTACAATGACTTCGTACAACATAACTTTTGTTCTAAAATAGATATCAATGCGCTTCTTTCAAATTGGGTTTTGTAACATCCATACAGAGGGCATGCAATTGGTTTGATGACATTATCATGATTATTGCATATTTTATGAATGTTTGAAGTAGAGTAAACCATAATTGTGACATACGTTGACTGCATAGCTGATAACTTGTGTATTTATCAAAATTCAATTTTATTTTTTTTGATAGAAAGAAGACTCAAAGATGGAGGGCACTCTTATTTTTCAAATTTTTTTTTCTCTTTTCTACTATTTTTCATTGAACGTCAAACCTGGAAGTTTATATTGGATAAAAAACCTACATCCGATGCACGTCAAAATACATAGACCTAATTAATTCAAAATTTGTCAAATCTATATTTGTTAGAAAGCTCATTCAGAGTACTTATGTGATGCAAAAGGAGGTGTCCCTATTCTTCCATTTGAGCCCCACGCTTGAGCCCTGAAGCCATGAAAACTATAGATTTCTGCTAGCCTTTGTAGATAGCCTCAATTTTGGGGGTTTCGATAGAAAGTACTTTCAATCGAAACTAATTAGTTTCAATCAAAAGTACTTTCTATCGAAAGTACTTTCTTATTTTAACATGTATATGGGTCAAAATCCCACTAAAATCTTTACTAGCTTAGTTTCGATCGAAACTAACTTAGTTTTGATCAAAACTAGGTTAGTTTCGATAGAAACTAAGCAAAAAAGGTAGTTTCGATCGAAACTATTAATGTTCCAATCGAAACAATCAGGTACTTTCTATCGAAAGTACCCAACTAAATCCTCCCACCTCACAGATTTGTGAGGAATTTCTTCCTCTGAAAAAGTGTAACCCACTATTGTGGGATCACCTACTCCTCATTAATGGAGTGATCCTAGATTTAGGTTTTAGTGTAGTTCCTCCTTAAATAAGTGGAATTATGTAGTTCCACATGAGAAGCAGAGAGTTAATTGATACAATTTTTGGAATAGAATTTGACATTGTAGCGTTGTTTATTTTCCAAGTATATTTCCTCCATGAATGAATAGAGTGCAGAATTTGAGTTTCAGTCTCTTATTGTAATTGAATTTCTATTCACTTATCCAAGGGGGCCCACTGGGTGAGTGAATCATTTAATTAGATTAGAAGTTATTTCTTTGCTCATTAAGAAGTAAATAGAACTCTGTTGTTCCTATAGCCACTAGTAACAGAACTGGTGCACTATTCCTATAGCATAGGCGACCAGAGTAACCCCTACTTGTGATTACTATTTTCTTAGCATAATTGCATTCAATTGAGATATTATAGATTCCTGAAGCATAATATATTTTTATTCCATAGGTTTAGCCATGAGAATCAAGGAATTTTGAAGCATATACTTTGTAAACACCATTCCAAGTTTACGTCCCTGGTCAATAATTAAATGAGACTAAATAATCTACTTAGCAGCCATTTAGGGTGTCCAATCCTAAAATAGCAGTCCAATGCTATGTATTTCTGAGATGATTGTTTCACCAAGCAATGATCATGAGCAATTAGAAAGCGTGGGTATGTCAATGCGGATATGGCAGCATCCTGGCACCTCGTAACCTGATATCCCTTGACATACTGTAACAAGAGGTATATCCTGGTAGAGAAAAAAGTAAATCTACATCCATCTAGATGAAATATTGCAAATTTTTAAATAACTTAAATTGTAACATTAAATATATATAATCTGATAATTTATACCTACGTAGATGGTGGCACCTGATAGTACCCAGACTCCCTAGGCTCGATCCTATGAACCAATATATCAAGATTGTGTTGTGTCTAGTCCAAGATAATCTCTACATCTGCAACATGCATAGACTGCACATGTCTCTCTAATGATGAATGCAAGGAACTAACCAAATGAGATGGCATGGAAGCCATATCATCAAGTGTCAGCAAATCTAGGTAACCTGTAGTGGCCATGCTGAAGTCAACATTCTCAAGGATAACATCAGAGAACTGGTGCCTTTCACAGACTGAAGGGTCTGTACACTGTGCCTCTATCTCTACAACAATAGAGTGGTCAGTGGGTGGATCCTCATGATCACTACCACTATGGTCACGGTCTAGGTCAGAACGAGGTGGCTGGGTGAATTTGACAGTACACACACAAGCTATAACACTCAATATGGGGTATCATGCTCTGCTACTAAAAATGCATAAGCATCCAATAGATCCTCAGCCAAGCTAGAAAATGTGACCCGTGTAGTCTCTCCTATCAGTCACTCTAGAATGGACTATGAAGGGATCCCCGCTGCAGTATACATGTCATGTGCGGCCTTGCTAGCGGATGCTCTAACTGATGGTCTGGAGTGTCATCGAGACATCAAGTACTGACCAAACTGATCGCTCGATATGGATGCACCAACTACTATAATATCCCCCAAACTATCAATCGCACCTTGACGCTAGGTGCTATGGATAACATCATCTACAAGAGGAGTCAATGAAGGAGCTATCACAGGTGCCCTCTGACCAATAATGGCCCTATTTATTGGCCTCTCACAATCTTCTCAATGATAAGCATCTCTATCAGCAAGTCTACCATGACCCTATCCTAGCTGTCCTGTAAAATTAGTGTAATTGACTTCCATCCCTAAATGAAGCTCAGCATAAATCTGTTGTGAAAAGTACAATGGAATCTGGTTGTTATTTGGATAAGGACCATGAGTAGCTAGAAATCATGGTATATCAATGCGGATATGGC
Source organism: Thuja plicata (assembly GCA_018584345.1). NCBI lineage: Eukaryota > Viridiplantae > Streptophyta > Pinopsida > Cupressales > Cupressaceae > Thuja > Thuja plicata. The sequence continues at coordinate 4,236,948 of MU226169.1, forward strand.
ACGATCCTGGCACCTCATAACCTGATATCCCTTCACATACTATAACTCTGCATAAGATGGAAAAACTTCCCTCTTCAGGGTTGCTTTCAGCACTAAAGCTTGTACCTCCTTGAGAGAAAGACCAAAGCCAATGACTTGTCTCTTCCTCTCAAGTATGGCCTCTATAACATCTCGGCCATAGGGAGTGTTACCATGAAGGTCATGCCTAATAGTAATCAAGCTATGATTGACATGTGTTCTTATAAAAAATAGAGCTAGTCAGATTATTAATGGAATCTTGCAACCTTTGAATTTCTCTATTAGTGTGTGCAAATAGTTCCTCAGGGGGAATCAGTGCATCTGCCATGTGTGATGTGTAATAATATGCCTGATAAATCTATATGTATATGTATGTGTTCCTGAAAGATTTTATTTGCTGTCAAATGAAGTCTACATATATATAAATTCCTAGAATTTAATTGAAAATAAAATGAAAGTACACATTTGGAGGAAAATTATTTCAAAGTAAAATCAATTACATATAGATTTCATTTAAATAAATTACACACATATGTACACATGTCAAGGTATGTATATGTGACAAACATATATGTACACATGTATACATATATATATATCTGTGTGTGTGTGTGTGTGTGTGTGTGTGTATGATATATATTCATATATATATATATATACACACACATATAATGTATATATATGTATATATACATATATGTATATATATACATACATGTAAATATACATATATATATACATATACATATATACATATACATATATACATATATATATATACATATACATACATATATATATATGTATGTATATA
>MU226169.1:4268677-4287401 GCA_018584345.1 Thuja plicata
CATTCTTCTTAGTACAAACCTAATCCAGTCTATTTTGAAAACCCTTGGGAAATATAGGGTATTTTTTATCCCTTTTACTTGCTGTTAGAAATAAATAAGAGGGGGGGGGGTGAATCAATGGCCTCAAAAATTAATCCTTAAATCAACCTTTTAAAATTATAACTAGAAATTATGTCTCAAGTTATCTTTTGGCCTACAAGATGAATGCCTTGAAATACTTTAATAAATTTACTACTTCTCAGATAGCTTTGTTAAACCTTCTTCTTTATGTTTAGCGATAAGCAGTCATCTATTTACCAAAACACAATAAATATGTACAGTATATTAATCAATCCACAATCAACTATTTAAGATACAAAATAGTGAAGAAATGAATCATACACACATAACACATGGATTTTAATGTGGAAACCCTATTAAGGGAAAACCCACTGGGATCGGTACCCCAAATTTTCACTCTTCTAAAGTGAGCCCTATTAAGAGCCAACCCTGTTAAAGGTTACAAAAACACTATTGTTGGAAATACAATAATGGGAAAGCAAGATACTGAGAGGGGGGGTGAATCAGATCTTCAAAATTAAACACTTAAAATAAACTTATCCACATTCATACATACATGAGTCTAATGTAATCTCAGTAAACTCAGATATTAATCATACAATGAAGTAAACAACTCATAACACAATAACTTGGTAACCCAGAAACCCAAATAGGTAAAACTGGGGTGGGGATGACACCCACAAAATTCTCCACTACTACAATAATAAAGTGTACCTGTTAAGGTTACAATGTTTGATTAAAAAATGTAATCTACCCTTTGAAAGGTCTACCTGATTAAGAGCTTTAGATCATTACAATATACCCTATTAAAGGATTTAAACTTACAATGAAGTAAGAAATCTATTAAGATATAAAGAAAGACCTGCTAAAACTACTCTGTTAAGATATTTTTACCTGATACAATGATTAAAAAGTCCTCAAGTATTGATCCTTTGATATGCACTCTGATGCTGATGATGGATCTCCTCTTTTCAGTACCTCTATGATCTCTTAATCTGATATTTCTATTCTTTGTTTTTCATTGTGTTATACTCTGCTTGATCTCTGCTTCTGAACAAAATAACCCTCTGTGCATTTCACTTAAAAAATGTAGTTTCCATACACCATCCACACTTACAAAATAAGGTTTAGAAGCAATCTAAATATACTTGTTCAAATCTAATAGTGAGATCTAGATCAATGATCAAGATCTGATATCCATACCTTGATGGTATTACAATTAATGTTTTACAATGAGTCATGCATAGGATAAAACAATTTAAAGGATAACTAACTATGTATGAGAATATTAAATGCATACATAAGTCAGCCCAAAAATCTTATACAAGTCAGATGGATCACTTATCCTTGAAGTTTGTATCATTCCTGAAAAATATTCAAAAACTATTCTTCTCGGAACTTAAATATCTATCACTTGACACTTAACATCCCTGTCTCTACTCAGCTTGACAATGTAACTCGCAAACTGAAAAACTGCTCGACAATGTTGCTCGGCCTTGCATAGTTTTAGCTCAGCCACAGTGATAGCCAACTAAAACTGCCTAATTGAATGACTAAGTGTTGGTCACTAATCATCAACAAAACTTAGAGATTAACAATCTCCCCCTTTGATATTATTGGAAAAAATACTTATCATTACTTCTGTACATTTCATCAAAATATTTCCTAAGTATGCCAAGTACTCCCCCTAGGAATATACTTATACAAAAAGTTTACAATGCCTTCAAAAATTATATACAAGTGTACCTTTGTTGTACTGATGTATCATTCTATTCATTCTGTATCCATTCATACTTCCTTACCAACTTCTGTACTAACTTCCCCCTTGTTTTTGTCACTGATTTCCGGTGGGGTTAAGTTTTACTTATGCCAAAAAAATTTATGAAGCTGCAAGGTGGATTCAAATGTAGTATCCCAGCTTTCCTTTACACTCTTCATAACTTCCATTTTTATTTCTAGCTCGGCAGCTAGACTCACTAGACTTTCTATAGTCGATAGATTTTCACTGCTTTGTGATAACTACTTTGCTTGTGAAAGTTCCTTCTATATTACCTCCAAGTGAGGCAAAAAGCTTGTTTGAATAGTTATCAAATTGGCCCTTATTCAACCATCTTTAGCCATAAGCTCGGCTATTCTCCTTTGTGCATTTATCAACTTATTAAGATGTAAAGAACTAGAAGTAGTATCTTTACCTAAAGTATTACTAGTTGATCTTAAATCTAACTGTAGCTTCTCAACAAGCTATAGATTATCCTTTGTGAAAAATTCAACATCACATAATTTCTTATACAAAGAATAAACATTGGCTGTAACTTTTGAGCTAAAGTTTCTACAAGAACAAAAAGTTCAACCTGTCTAGTGGAAATTTCTTCTGAGATCTTCTCAAGAAATTTTCTCTCAAATCTTCTCCTGGACCATTGCAGAAGCTTCTCATTTCTTTCTATGTCCTCATCATTTACCTTATGTATAATGTTAACTAGTTGATCTATGATTGGAGCTTGAGGAATTTCATCCTCTAAGTGAAAAGCCTTTGTAAATATGTGTTTGATGTCATGCAACACCTGATTTTGCTTTTGTTCTATCTTCATCTCTTCCTGTCTCTTCTTCCTCTTAAGTAACTCTTGAAGAGTCCCTATTTTTTCAAAAGATAACTCATTGGGATTCCATTGTGGAATGACAATGATCTCATCTAATGTTACATCTAAAATTGGAGACTTCTTCTTCAAGATTTTCTTCTTCTTCAATTCTAGAGAACTTATGCTCAGCATCATAATATCTTTCCTTTTGATAGTGTCAATATCCAATGCTTCCTTCAATTCCATCAATACTGTCTATGGATTCAGCATACCATGAGTTTTAGGACCTATGGGAGTGGATGATGCAGAGTGTGGTATATCAACCAACACTTGCGCTGCCTCTTCTTATTTAGGCTTATCAACAATATCTTTTATCACTACTCTATTATCTAAACTGTCTTCACAACCTCTAAAATAGGTGGATTCTGTGAAGTTACCTCTTGTTCATTTTTTTGTTGTTTCCCTTCACTTTGGTGATTATTGACAACTTCAATTTTCTCACCAAATGCTGTGGACTTTTCTTCTTCAGTATCAGCTACCTTAATAGATGAATCAGTGTCTTTTCCACTCGGCATCTGTTGTTCCTCAACATTCAAATTGCTTGGATCAACAACTATATAATCTATAGGACTGTCTGTAGTCAGATCAATAGAATTTGTTGCATCCTAAGCATCTTTGGTCTTGTCCTATTCTATTACAATTTTATCTTTAAGTATTTGTGGTTCAGGGGTAGTCTTGACTTCAACTTCTTTTGTCTTTTTCTCAGATGTTTCCTCACAATATTTATTTTCTTTTGGAATGATTAGTCCAAAGATCTCTTTCCAAATCCTTGTGCTTTGTTGTACTACACCTTCTATATCATTCTTCAGAATAGCATAGCCTTTAAGTTTAGGAACAAACCTACTCTTGTACTCAATAAATTTGACTCTTTGTTTTGAGGTGAGCTTAGGTATTACCTAGGCTAGTGTTCCTTCCCTGGTCTGTCATTCAGTGGAAAGTGAAAATTCCCATTTTCTTGATAGAAAATCATAAAGTTCATCTAGCACATGATTTCCTATCCCTGTAGGAGTTAATTTGAAAGTACTCATCATGTCCAAGAGTGCTTCCTGTACTTTGTTCCTATATGTTGTTTTCAACTTTTCATACTTGATGAACTTGAATGTTTCTAACCCTGCTGAATTCCTCAAAGTATCGTATACCTCATCAATGCTTGTTGGCTTCTTGAATTGAGCTATTGGCATGTTGCTGAGTTCATCAGTTTCTATCTTCTCCTCATCACTATATGTTCCCAAATTTAGTCTCCGTCTTGGTATTTTTGTTGGCTTACTCGGCCTAGCCTTAGGAGAAACCTTTTCTTCCTTTCTAGAAATACTTTCTACAACTTTCCCTTTACCATACAATTTTGTTTGCACTTCTAATGGGGAAGTAACAATAGATGCTATAGTCCTTGGACGATTAGCTACGGGAGGTGTAATCTTGGGTTACTATAACAATTGATGGTTTCTTTCCCTTAGCTTTCTTAGTAACCTCTTCTGATGCACTTACTTCCTCCTCTATAGAAATATCCTCACCTTGTCCAGTGGTTAGGCCTAGAGGTGCATCCTCAGGTTCTTCATCACTACCTAAGCCAACCATTTTCTTCAATTTTTTCACAATCTTCTTTCTTTTCCTCTCCATAGTTCCTTCATTCAAACTTCTAGAAATATTAGCCTTAGCTTCATCAAAATTTCCAAATCTCTCTACTGTGGTGTCAATTGCCTCAGCTAGGAGTGCAATGATGGTGGCTGATGCTTCATCAACATTGATTTCATATGGAAAGGTTTCTAAACATGTTACCCTAGGAGTCACTACCTTGATATAGGTATTATCTGTATCAACTAGAAAATAGATTTCCTCATAGTGATTTTCCACTACTGACTTAGGAATCCCAGTTATTAATCTTATTCTCTTCTTGAATTCTAAAAAATAACTCCCCATTATGCTATTGAATTTACTCCCTAGTTTCTCTATACATTCACTAATCTGAACTATAACGGGTCTATCCTTTTTCCAAACAATATTTCCTAGTGTAGGAAATGTGTCCTGAATGTAGAAAAATATACATGCTAGTAAAGAACCAAACTGACATGATAAGCTCTTAGCCTTTCTGATTGATGTTAGGTTCTCGGCTAATTGTGTCAACTATAGCTCAACAAGATCATATGTGTGACTCTTCTTCACAATTTTCCATGCCTGATCAACTGCTGTACAGGGAACACTATCCAATCTGCTAGACTGATAGAACTTGTGTGAAATTACTCTTACTCCAAAGTCAAGTTCTAGGTCAGTAATTGTAGAGATAGTCATACCTCTATTTTTCCATACTACTCCAGTGTTCAATGTAATTTCCTCTTTGCTGTTATCACTCATGGTCTGTTTCCCATTTTCTATAGGATATCTAGTCACTCAATGAATCATGCTTCTGGTGATCTTGGCTGGTCCATTATCCAACCATATGCACATGTCATGAACTCAGTTAAGGATAACCTTTATCCATTCATCTTTGAAACCTTGGGGAAAATCTAGGGCATGAGTTAACCCTTTTTCAGCTAAATGATTGAATCCTGCCTTCAAAACTCCATTATCACACATTTTGTTGTAGGATTCCCTCAATTCACTATCTCCTACTTCTCCAATATTAACCATATAACATGATAAAAAATCATGAATCATAAGTACCTTGGGTGGAATGGATGAGAGGGCTCCCATTAAATCACTCTGTATCGCACTTTTAGGAATGACTTGAAAGTTGAGAGGTTCACATTCATCACTTCGTATCAACTGAATTTGTTTTGGTTCTCCCTCCATACCCTTAGCTAGTGCGGAAGAACTTGCAGCCATAAATATGAAATTTAGGGTTTGAGATATGGAAAATAGAGTACCTCAATAAGTAATGCTTCACACTATTCACTATTCACCTTAAGATTTCCGATGGCACGCTGATGAAATCTCCGTTGCTAGCTCCATTAAGATCAATTTTGTAAATCGCTTCAATCACTCTGTAAATAGTAAAATCACAAGGTAAAAATGAAATGTTGACTATTCATCCTTTATAATCTTTGAATGATCAAGGTAGGTGAGAATTGAATGTTCTTCCCATTGAGTTAGTGCAATCCAGTTTTCCTCAGCTTTAAGACAACTTGCATCCCACTCAGCTTACTACACTCGGCCTTCACAAAATTTACTCGGCCAACAAAACTCGGCACTCACTAAAGAACTCAGTTCTAGTGTCCATGATAGATGCTAGACACCTATAGTGTAATTTTCTCATCTCGGCATTTTGTCTTCAAAATATTTCCTAGTGCATCTTAACATATGCAAATATGGACTTTTGTGCATTTGATGTTAGGAACTGATGTAAGATAAGAGTTATAAATACAGTTCCTTACATACCTCTTTCTCTTAGTTGGAGATGATGTGATCACCTGATCTATTGGATTGGGTGACCTTGGTTTCATTAGCTTCCCTACTACATGGTTCAAACTTCTTAACCCATGTTTTGTTCATCTATGTTCTAATTTGCTCAACTATAGGTGTAGGTACTCTAGTTTTGCAATCTTTCCTTGTATGACCAATTTTCAGACAACTATGAAAAACTAGGCTTCCATTCATCCAACTTTTGGATTTACCTCTGAAATGTGTCCTTATGTAGTTTTCTAGAACATGTCCATACTCACCATAGTAATGACAACTATTCCATGTGGTGTAATCCCAATTGTAAGTATTGCCTTTTCTTGGTGAATTCTCTTGTACCTTTGATGTCCATTGTTGTTTACCTTTAGATCTGCAATCTTGTGCTCTATGACCATATTTGTGATAGTTATAGCAATTTCCATTGAGTCTAGGTGATTTGTTTTCCTTTGTCTTGCATTCACGTGCTTGATGTCCAAACTTATTATAGTTAAAGTAGTAACCATTAAAGTTAGTTTTTGGATTGGACTTACCATTCTTGCTTCAACAAATGTTTGCTATATGACCTAGTTTTCCACAATGGTGACAAATAGGTTTCTTGTTTCTCAGCTTTGCATTCTTTCTTTCACCTATCTTAGATGATTCTCCATCTTCAGTGGCTATATGTTGTCCAGTATGACCTAATCAAGAAGAATCTTTAGGTCTTCTTGATGCTTCCACCAGTTGTTCAAAGTAGTTCATAGTTGCACTTGGATCATTCACTTTGTTATTAATCTCTTTCTCAGATCTCAATTCATCTTTTAATTGACTATTCTCAGATCTAAGATTAACAATCTCCAAGTCTTTCCTACTTATCTCTTGATTTGCAAGTAGTAGTTGATTTTCCATGTCCACTTGATTGACTGTCATTGTTTGCACATCATGTGTTCTTTCATCAAGTCTGGTAGTTATCATTCTTTTGTCTTCTTCTACCATAGCCTTGTCATCTTTGGCTTTCTTTTTTCTATTTAGCAACTTCACACATTCTTATTTATTGGGTTTCTTGTTCCTTTTTCAAATTTTTGACTTCTTCACATAGTGCACTGTTCTTTTCTAGTAGATCTTCTATTGCTGCATCACTCTTAGTAGAATCTCCATTCTAAAACAAATTTGTGGTGTACTCTTCCTGATAATCAGTGTCATTCATTTGTTTGGCCAAATCTTTTCTTGTAGTTAAGGAATTCTTTAATTCCTATCTTGCAGTCTCAAGCTATTGTAGCGCTAGCTAAATATCAATCTTTTGATTCTCAATGACTTTACCCATCTTGTACATCTCCATTTCAAGATCTATATTCTCAAGCTGATTATGACCCTTTTTAGGGAACTGAGCTCTAATACCAATTGTTAGAAATACAATAATGGGAAAGCAAGATACTAAGAAGGGGGTGAATAAGATCTTCAAAATTAAACACTTAAAACAAACTAATCCACATTCATACATACATGAGTCTAATGTAATCTCAGTAAACTCAGATATCAATCATACAATGAAGTAAACAAATCATAACACAATAACTTGGTAACCCAAAAAGCCAAATATGTAAAACTGGGGTGGGGATGACACCCACAAAATTCTCCACTACTGCAATAATAAAGTGTACCTGTTAAGGTTACAATGTTTGATTACAAAATCTAATCTACCCTCTAAAAGGTCTGCCTAGTTAAGAGCTTCAGATCATTACAATCTACCCTATTAAAGGATTTAAACTTACAATGAAGTAAGAACTCTATTAAGAGATAAAGAAAGGCCTGCTAAAACCACTCTGTTAAGATATTTTCACCTAATACAATGATTAAAAATTCTCAAGCATTAATCCTTCGATATGCACTCTGATGTTGATGATGGATCTCCTCTTTTTAGTACCTCTATGATCTCATAATCTGATATTTCTATTCTATTTTGTTCACTGTGTTATACTCTGGTTGATCTTTGCTTCTGAACAAAATAACCCTCTGTGCATTTCACTTCAAAAATGCAGTTGCCACACACCATCCATACTTACAAAATAGGGTTTAGAAGAAATCTAAATATACTTCTTCAAGTCTGATAGTGAGATTTAGATCAACGATCAAGATCTGATATCCATACCTTGATGGTATTAAAATTAATGTTTTAAAATGAGTCATGCATAGAATAAAACAATTAAATGCATAACTAACTCTATATGAGAATATTAAATGCATACATTATTCAGCCCAAAAAGCTTATACAAGTCGGTCGGATCACTTATCCTTGAAGTTTGTATCATTCATGACAAATATATAAAAACTATTCTTCTTAGCACTTAACTATTTGTTGCTCAACACTTAACATCCCTGTCTCTACTCGGCTTGCCAATGTAACTCAGCAAACTGAAAAAATGCTCGGCAATGTTGCTCGACCTTGCATAGTTTTAGCTCGGCCACAGTGATAGCCAACTAAAACTGACTAATTGAATGACTAAGTGTTGGTCACTAATCATCAACAGAACTTAGAGATTAACAACTATTATGTGTGACCTTCTTAGAAGATTTAGAAATAGTTTGTCAACTAGTATCTAGCATCTAATGATACCATCCTTGATCAAATACTCACTTGGCCTGTCAATAGGTATCAAGCCTATCCAATTCTACTTTTGTGGTCAAACTGTTTGATACTCCTGGGATGTATCTCAATTGAAAAATACTTTTAAGTTCTGCTCGGTCAAGAGGCTTATATGCTTCAACGGTTAAAATGAAACACTAATGATCTGTTTATACATACAACTCAATTGCATAATTTTAGATCTATTGTAGGTCCATTACTTCACTGATCAATATAATCAAATATATAGCCTTTCTCCACACTTTTTCTTCTCTATGATGCTTGTCTCACTGTTCGTTGGTGTTTGCAAAATCTAGCTCTTCCTCTAGCTTGTTGATCAGGACTGAAATGAAGACTTTCTTCTCCTTCAGATTTTCTTTAGCATCTTTCCTCTTGTCTTTCTCACATGACACACTCTATTTGTAATTAATTGAGTTTGTCTCTTATAGACATGATTTCCTCTTTTCTTGGCTTTCTTGATCTTCGTGTGTTCAACAATATTTGCCAACAAATTTAAAAGAAAATCTCCAGTTTGATCTAATAGAGATCATATTTTCAACTAGAAAAAGTAGCTTTAAATCAATTACTTATCTCTAGCTTTATCTGGATGATTAAAACAATGATAAGTATTTGTTAACTCTATCTTTAGCTTCTTGAGAGCTAAGCATTTTTTCATTTTCTGAACTCTCTGTTCTGTCGATCAACACTTCAGTTTATCATCAGTGATAACTAACTCTTTCATCAGTGTGACTTCAGTTGTCATTGGGATGTCCGTCCTTGTCTTTTTCGTCAGTTAACACTAAAATTATGTCCATTAGGTTACTCTGTGTTTTTCTCATCATGAAACACTATAACTCTACTCATCAGTAATGTTGTGCATTTCCTCATCAGGAAACATGGTGACTTTGTTCTTTTACTCTGACCATCGGGTGCACGTTGTTGGTTTATGTAGTCACTTAGTGAATACTTGACTTATATGCATGACTAAAAGCATAGCCTTTGATTCATTGATTCTTTGATGTCTTTGGAAGTATTATAATGACCATATAGATTATATCAAGTTGACATCAATGATAATACAATACATTAATTGATTTAATGCCTTGCATGAATATCAACTTAACATCTTCAAACATTCAATCAGTTACATGTCATCAATCTCTCCCTTTGGCATTGATGGAAATATACTACATTATCATACTATACTATTGCTAATACAATATGAAATATACAGTTTCATCAAGCCTTCCTAATGTAACTGTTACAAATGTCTGGCTATCAGTAAGATTAAATAGCTTTTATTTTATTCTTGCTTAGATTTCTTCTGTCTTTAATCCCTTTACTAGATGGATGTAGAATCTTTCTTTCTCTGATGTGATGTGTTCTCCTTCTGTTTCAAACTCTCTCCCTTTGACTGTTCTCCTTTTTGTTGGCGGGCTTTTGCTGACCGGGTCCGCCAACAGTCATAAGTTGTCGCCGACTTCTGGAGAAATTGGCCAACTCCACCTGGAAAGGTTGTCCGGGGGAAATAAATCCTCCGGGCCTTCAAGCACCTGGGTGTCGGGTCATGACGGTGCGGGGATCGGTTGGGAGAGGTGACTATTTTTGAGGGGGATAGCTAGTTACTTCAACTCATTCTCCCAGAGATTCAGAGTAGTAAGGGTTTCCCAAAGTATTCCACACTTAGCAAATAAAATGAAAAGGATCCTGCAGGGTTAGGAACATTTATCTAACTATAGTCATGCTGAAAAGTCTGGAACATCAACAACACTCTAAAAGACTACACTAAATACCGAAGAAACACACAACCATTAGTTAGCATTTTATCAGTAGCGAAATTAAGGAGGTCGTTAATCTACTTTAACATATCAGAGTGAAGGACATACAGAACATCAAAACATAAAATACCATTAACTCAGAAGCAGAGACGTTAACAACTTCATTGCCAAGAATCCTTCCTTCTTCATTAATGTAGTCCAGCAAGCACTGGTGGGTGATACAATGGTGGCTCCAAGGGAGCATTTAACTATCAAGAACATAACAATGGAGCATTGAGCTCTGCAACTGAAACCATAAAATTACTTTTGCTATTTCTTATAGACAACAAAATCATCAATTTTGCCGACCCTTGGAAATGGGCCGATTTGCCTATTTATACAACTCTTTTTAACCCTAACCCTATTTTACTGCTCTTTAATAAAATACAATATCTGGGGGCCGGTACTACCTGCGCCACCCTACAAAAGACCTGGAGACGAAATAGGTCTGCCAGGTCAGAGGAAGAAGATAAGAATATACATCGAAAGAATCAGCCTTGAGAAGAGAGCCGGAGAGAAGAAAGAAGAAAGTAGGTCCCCCAGGGACCGAGGCTACATGCCTCATAAATGGGAAATGCGGACTATCTGGGAACAAATCATCCTCCTGACTATCTGGCGACTATTTGAGAACCATAGAATCTCTGGTTAGCACAACTGGAACAAATCGTCCTCCCGAAGCGTTTGACAAGTAGAGAGCAGCATATCCGAGAGAACCCGACCACATAGGAGCCAGTCCGGATCCTTTCATTAGTGGTGTAGTGTGTGCTTTGGAAGGAAATCAAGCCGATGACCTCTGGGAGGAAATAGAGAAACGGTACTGATTACATCGAACCAGTCATCAATTTAATTGCTCTTCCCCCAGAGACCGAAGTTTCATCCCACTTATCCTCGTTACTTCATTTATTTCTAGGTGGGGAAGGCGGTACTTCTTTCACCATTGAGCCCAAGCTTAGCTAAAATTCAAATGGCGGTACTTCTTTCACCTATCCACCTATATTTAGATATTTGGAGAGGATAAAACTCCGGACCCGGAAGGAATTCCTTTGGATTTTTAGACGTGGATCAACCAACCAGTATAGCTGATCTACCCTCGATGTGTCTGATTACTTGTTCCTTATATTATTATTGTTCACTGATTGCCAGACTCCCAGAGACAACACCCAATGGAGATTGCTCGAAAATGTGCCATAACCTGTAGACAATCCCAGAGACCGGGTTGACTCCACTATGATAAAGACATTCTAAAGTTCACCATGCCGGAGGCATTGCATCAGAAGCCAAAGTTATGCAAAGCATTCCCATTCTACAAGATGGAACAGAACACTGGGGCCAAAAGAAAGCCAAAAGCGAAAACAAAGACAACAAAAAGCAAAAGGAAGACTCCCCCGAAGGGCAGCCAACAAGGCTATTTACAAGGGGATATTTACATATAATACAACATTGGACAAGCTTACCCTTACTCAAAGTAATGTTTGAGAAACTGCCCATTAACAGGCAATGCGACAGGTTCTCCAGTTAAGGTGTTAAGGCGATAAGTATTTGCCCCGCAGATCTTTGAGATTAAGTATGGTCCGAGCCAGAGCCGTTGGAACTTGGTGTGCTTTCCCTTCTTCTCCCGGGCCTTATCCCACAGTAGGACCAGATCTGAGATCTGAAAATCCTTGTATTGGGATCTTTTGTCAAACCATCGTTTTACTACTGCTTGATGATGCGCGAAATGTTCAAGGGCTGCGTCTCGTTGTTCCTCCATCCACACCAGATTTAGGAGCTGAACCTCCACAATGTTGTCCCTATTGTTGAATTCCTGCATAAACTGTAAAACTGGGATCTGTAAGTTGACTGGGAATACAAGGTTCTGACCATAAACCAAGTGGAATGGGGATGTTCCCAGGGCGGCTTTAATATGAATACGATCCGCCCAGAGGGCAAATTTCAATTTTTGGTGCCAATCCTAGGGATTTTCTTCTAACAGATGTTTGATCACCTCAAGTAGATTCTTGTTCATTGATTCAGCAATGCCATTTCCCTGGGGGTAATAGTTGCTGGAGAACTTCAGTGTGATCTTTCATTTGTAGGTCCATTTGAGTAATTGTGCGGAAGAAAACGCCGGACCATTGTCACATACTAAAGCAAAGGGTATTCCAAACCTTGTGACGATGTTTTCCTCCAAGAACTTGATAACTACGTCTGCTGTGTTATTTTTGCAAGGTATAGCCTCAGACCACCGAGTGCAGTAATCAGTAGCAGTCAGAATGTACCGGTGGTTGGCAGACGAGTTGGGGTTGATCTCCCCGATGAAGTCAAATGCCCACTGGGAAAAGGGTCTAGCCTCATAGACTGGTTGCAGAGGAATGGTTGGGTTACGCTCACGATGTGCTATAGTTTGGCAAGTATGACATTTCCTGACATGAGCGTAAACATCTTTGAAGATACAGGGCCAATAGTATATGGCCCAGAGGATCTGATGGGCAGTGGTGTCAGCTGAACCATGCCCAGTTCCAAAATGTCCATGGAATTCATCAATTATTTTCATAGCTTGGTCTCTATCGATGCACCGGAGGTACACTCCCTCATAATTTTGACGGTAAAGCATAGAATTTTTGATCATGAAATGAGCGCTCTTCATCCGCAGGGCACAGTGTTTGTGAGGAGGTAATCCCTTCGGGCATTTGTTATTTAGCAATAAGTACACTAGATCGGTATACCACGGATCCTGGGTAATGGACTCCACTGTGTAAGTATGAAATTCTACGTGGCAAGTCTCGTCTGCTATTGTTCGACTTAGTCCCTGGCCTCAGACTATTTTCATGGGCTGCATCTCTAAATCGTATTCCTGGAGGATGGCCATCCATTTCCCCTGTCTCTCACCCAATTCACTCTGCATCAGCAGAGATTTGACAGCCTGGTCTGGAATGATAGCGTGCACTTTGCTCTGGAGAATATAATGCTGGAATTTCTTCACGGTGTGAACCAGAGCAAAGGCCTATTTTTCCAATGATGAATACTGGACTTCAGCGTTCTTAAAGGGGGAACTCATGAAAGCAATTGGTCGTTCCTCCCCTTTAACTTTTTGGGTTAGTACTGCCGCGGCTGAATGCGGCGAAGCGAATGAGTATATGTAAAACGGAAGAGAATAGTCTGGACTAGCTAGGACAGGTGCCTCCGTTATGGTCTATTTTATCTGGGCGAATGCCCATTTTTCTTCAGGGTTCCACTCAATTTTGGCATCCTTTTTCATCATTTCGTTCAGTGGCTTAACTATCTATGCGAATCCTGTGATGAATCGACGTACAAAGTTAATTTTTCCAAAGAAGGATCGCATTTCTTTCTTGCTACCAGGCATCTGCAAGTTCAGCAATGCTTCGAATCTATCAGGGTCTATGGATATACCCTTCTCAGAGACGATATGCCCTAGAAACTTCCCTTCGGTGACCCCGAATATGCACTTCTTAGGGTTGAGGGATATTCCGTACCGGCGACATCTCTCGCAGATCTGAGCGAGGTGGGCGGTGTGATCATGCCTGTCCCGGGAGAAGATGGTCAAATTATCCATGTAGATGATTATGCATTGATTTACAAGGCCCTCAAACGCAATGTCCATGGCCTTCTGAAAGGTAGCCCCTGCGTTGATCAAACCGAAGGGCATTCTTCTCTACGCAAATGTTCCCCACTTGGTAGTAAACACTGTTTTCTCTCTATGCTCATATTTGACCATGACCTGGTCATATCCCAAATATCCATCCAGGAAAGACATCATCTGGGATCTATTTACTATCTGCAACACCTCATCCAACGAGGGGAGAGGGTGGTTATCTTTTTTAGATGCCTTGTTCAGATTTTGAAAATCCACGCAAAGGCAGATCTCACCGCTTTTCTTCCTGACTGGGACCAGGTTGGCAACCCATGTAGTATGCCAGATTGGAAAGATAATCTGAGCTGACAGTAGTTTTTCTACCTCTTTACGAATCAGAGGCTCTATTAGGGGGTTGACCGGTCTTTGTTTTTGCCAAAAGGGCTTAGCGTCTGGCCTCAGGGGAATGGTGTGTGTCATGATGGAGGTGTCATACGTCTTCAAATATTCATACCCCCAGGCAATCACGTCGATGTATTCTCAGAGAACCGCGAGAATCTTCTCCTTTTCCTTAGGGGAACAGGGGGTGCCTATGTGGATGATTTTCTCTTCACCGGGCTGGCCGATGTTAACTTTTTCAAATTTTCGTCCCTCAGGGGAGGATGATACCTTCTCATGAGCCCGAGGGTCCAAATCGAAGATTCGTTCTAATGAAACCATCCCCTTGGGGATAGTGTTGGTGGGCAAGTCCATGATCCCATCGTCTTCATCATCCTGTCTAGTGTCATCGTGGTCTCGTTCCTCCACTATCTGATCTTCGAAAACACCAACATTGGCCATAAAGGCTAGGATATGTTGATCATCCTCAAAAACCTGAAAGTGAGTAACATTGTCTGGAATGGAAGGGGTGGGGACCATCTCAACTGAAAATCGCCAGAGTCGTGAGCCGGCCATCGGCTCAAGTGTGCTGGCAGAAACAGCTAGGGCATCCGGGACATAGTTCCATCACCGGGGAATAAGGTCAATTCCAAAGGCATCAAAATCTTCAATGAGACTCCAAGCCCGGTTGCGGTATGCGGCCAGCCTTTTGTCATGACAGGTGTATTGACTCTAGACTTGTTTAACAACCAACTCTAAATCACCCAGGGCCCGGAGGTGGGTGATACCTTTCCTTAGTGCGAATAGGAGTCCAAGGACCAAGGCCTCGTACTCCGTGACATTGTTTGTACAGTTAAACTGCAGCCTGTAGGATGCGAGGAAGGATTTCCCTCGCGGGTTTATTAATTCTACTTCGGCCCCACAGCCCTGTTTAGATCGGGACCCATCAAATTTAAGGGTCCATAAGTCATTGTTTGTAATCTGGGGCTGGGGAGGGGGAGTTTTCTTTGGATCGATGCTAGGAGACTTGGGTGGGTTCTCCCGGACTACCGACGTGAAAGTGGAATTTATCCCCGGAGGCATTTCGGTTTGTGATTCCTGGGTGGATGGCACTGAAGGAGTGCATCCCGTAGAAGTACTGGGTCCCGGGGAATCGGTTGAATGTTCACTCCGGAGGATATCAAGTTGTCGGGTAGCGATTGATAGGCAGGGCTCACACTTGTGCTCTGAATGTTTTTGGTAATGCAACTGGCACCAAGTGCCAGATAGGAGTGTGGCAAGGGTCACTGTGGGGCTCTGAGAGTTAACTTCAACTCTCACCTTTTCTTCCAAGTCCTATGCTCTTCGTAACACTACGGGGTCATCTCCGGGGATGAAATTGAATGTTAAGATTTCAAGAGGTCGGTACACCCCCAGAGAAGATTCGGAGAAAAGGACTTCATTGACCCTCCCTACTTTGGTAAGGACCTGTTTCATCTCGGGTTTGCTTTCAACCTGGATTTGATTGGATTCTCCTTCCCACGGAAGCCACAAATGGGTGAAGTCGGTCGAAAAGTATCCATTTAAGGACTTAGACCAATTCTGACTTAGTAACATCCCGTAAGTCTCTGGGATGTCCACCACTTGGATGTCGATAATGCTGGCTATCCTAGGGTCCTGGATAAGGTGTATCCGGGTGTTCTTCAATTCCCCCACCATTTTTACAGCAGTCTTATCTAGTTGGATCACTGCGCCATTAGACGGGGTGGGTGGAGTTTGAGCTTCTGAAAAATGGATAAGGGCATGATATTACACGAAGCTCCAGAATCTACTAGGCAGTTGTGTATATTTTTTCTGTAAATATTCAGGCCTAGCGGGAAGGGGGGATCCTCATTATTCCCCCGGAAGACAGCCGCATTAGCATCTTCAAATGAGACCATCTTGGGAGGGTGGCTAACTGCTTCTGGGTTCTCTAAGAGCTTCAGAAGGGACTTCTTCTGCTCGAGACAATTTAACAAAACCTCCATCAAGGTCATGGAGGTGGTGGTCTTCTCTAACGCCTTCGTGATATCGAACCTTCCTCCCGGGAACTGGTGATTTTCTTCCATGAGATCTTTTTCTTGGTTAGAGCTAGGACCTCTTGGAGGGGTGGGTCAATCGGTTGTATTACTCTGGGGAGGAGGACTATCTTTGGTAGGAGGTAAGGGCGTGTAAGCTGGTCCTTTACCTGCCTGGCTCCGGGTGTTGTATGGAGCCCGTGGGTTGGTAAAGGCGTTGGCCTCAAAGGGCGGAATGGCTTCATCAAAGAACCCCTGTAGTTCAGATTCTTCTTCATCTTCTCTAGAAGTACTGAAGAAGATGGTATCACAGGTGAAGGCACTGTGGGTTTTCTCTTGGACAGGGGGCTCTGGGGGAGCGGTATCGTGTGATTGCTGCCTGTCCAGCTGGGAGATCATTATGACTTTCTCCAAAGTGGCACAATTTACTTCATTGTGCGAACCTGTATCGTGTAGCCAACACCAATTAGTCATGGGCTGAAAATCTGCGACTGGTGTAAAATGGGATGGTCCAGCACCATTTTGGTTGGTGTTTTGGTTTGGAGGCAGGCCTCCGGTGTTAGCGTTATTATTCCATTATTGTTGGTTGGGCCTAGGCCCATTGTTGAAGTTTCTTCCCCTAGCATTGTTGTTGTTTTGCTGGCCGGAGAAGATATTCCCCCTCTGGGAATTTGAATTTTGGGGTGCGTAAGACCCAGCCTTCAGCTGACCCATGTCCATGGTTAGGGTGGACAGCATTCACCGGAGGGACTCAACCTCAGCGGTCAACTAAGTGTTAGCGTCACAATGAGATGGATGTGGCTGTTGTTGGCTTCTTGGGAAGGTAGTAGGATTAACCTGAGTCAAGGGCGGCAATCCTTCGGCCGTGGACGACTGGAAGAAGGGCACTCCGGATGGCTGTGTCTGAGTATGTTGTGTCTGCTGCAGCTAATTCCAAGGGAAGACTTCTAGACCTGGTGCTATCTGGGTCTGGGAGGGGTAAACATATCGTGCCTGTTGGTCTATCAAAGGTGGCAGGGGATTCACCGCCATCGAAGGGGCACCTATTGCCAGATTGGGATTGTAACCCCCGGCATAAGCAGTTCTGCCGGGGATCATGTTGAAAGGTGTGTTCTGTCCAATCCCGCCCGGGGATTTATTGAGACCGCGGGATAACTCTAAGGCCAGGTTGTAGACTTTTACCAAAGTATCCCGGTCACTTGGGGCAGTTTTTCTCTAGAGGAGAGTGGAAACGAAAGGGTCCATCGCATTAAGGTATGTCTGTATGGTGACATCTGGCGATGGAACAAAAGGGCCGGTGCACCTCTTTAGGGCACGCTGGAACCTATGGTTAAATGCCGCAAGTGGTTCATTAGGTTCCTTTCTAATGGAGATGAACTGGCTATGGGAACAGGCTGGGTCCACATGCACATGAAAGGCAGCCAAGAAGGCGTCCTCCATATCCTACCAAGTATTGATGGAGTTGGCGGGAAGGTTTAGGTACCAGTTCAACGCACTTTGTCCCAAGGACAAGGGAAACATGCGGGTCACAACATCTTCATGCTAGATCTGGTGTCGATTCATGGCATCTTTGTATGCCTGTAAATGTTCTTCTGCGGTCCGTGAGCCTAAGTGCTCATATCGCGGGCAAATCTTCTCCGGGTGAGAAGGTAAGTCATTGGTTGCACTCAAAAAAGTGCCCATTGGGGACCCAGTATTTCCAAAGTATGCAGCCATTGGGGGAACTATATGTTGGGTAGTTTGAGTACTGGTTCCCGAGACTGTCTGGGAAGTTTGAGTATTCGAAGATATGGTAGATCCCCAGACAACAATGGTTGGTATGAATTTTGACATCCATTTATTTCGAGCAGGAGGCTCAAGCTCGACAAACCTTCCAGGATTCGGAGCAGACCTAAGGATTCTTTCAAATTTAGCTGGGGAAAAGGACCCAATCACACTAAAGGCTTGTCTCCTAAAACTACAACTCAGAGAACCCTCAGGAGGTGTAAAATTAGAATCTTGGGAGGGGGACGAGTTCATGCCCTCCTTCTAGCGCTAGTTTCTGTTGGTGGGGTTTTGCTGACCGGGTTCGCCAACAGTCATAAGTTTTCACCGAGTTTCGGAGAAATTGGCCAACTCCACCTGCAAAGGTTGTCCGGGGGAAATAAATCCTCCGGGCCTTCAAGCACCTGGGTGTCGGGTCATGACGGTGCGGGGCTCGGTTGGGAGAGGTGACTATTTTTGAGGGGGATAGC
>MU226169.1:4310101-4392908 GCA_018584345.1 Thuja plicata
CGTATATGGTTGTATTAATTTATGAAAATTCTCCATAAATGTTGCAACATGTATCTCCTCCTCTACATATTCCAACCTTGTTGACTCTTTCCCAACTTTCATTTCAGACTTGATGTACTTGTAACACCTACATTTTACCATCCTCATCATGTCAGTATCTTCAACTCTCAAAGGAAATTTAGAAAAACCCCCGCATGTTTGACAAGTTCCTCTTATGCAATCTATTTCAGGGATTTCATGATCAATTGATTTGTTACATAAGATTGATGCTATGAATTTGCTTGGACATTTTGGAAAAGCATATTGACAACCATTGTGTTCTTCTATCATCTTTCTAAACCCTTGATAGTAGAGATCAAATTCAACATGATATCGACAACAACAAGTTTCAAAAGATTTATTTATCTTTACAAAATATGGCTTTAATCTTTCAAACAGTGTTTGTCCAATCTTAATGTCAGGATTTAAATTACAAAATGAGAGATACATTTCATGTTATGCGTTGTCCAACCAATGTTTTGTGTGCTGCAAATACTCCTTAGGCCCAATCTTCTTCTTGATAACATCTCTGGTATTTGGTGAAGGATGAGTATGATCAGTCCAAAATGTCATAACCAAGTTCCTAACAGTTTCATTAATCCCATCAGAGTGTAAAACTCTACACATTAGTGCCCAATTACCTTCCAATGTAGTATCATCCAAATTGATTCTCCTTTTCAAATAATGTCCTAGTGTCTTCCTAATATACCCGATATGAGATGAAAGTGAAGAAATTTGTCTTTTTTGGGACATGTTTTTATTTAAAATAGATTTTAATATCACTCTTCTTGAAATAGACTTATTTGCAGATCTAGTTGTTTTCCCAATGGAATGCAAACCATCGTTAACACTTTCAACAATATTTTTTTGTATGTTAGACATTTTTGTCCTTTTCAAGCTTGCATCTACACCCAACAACTTTAATGACTCTTTTAACTCATCTTTAAGAAATATAATTGATACTAGTTGGGTTTTTTCAAGTGTATCAAGATTCTCAAATTGTGCAATTATTTTCTTAGAATTTTTATTCAATGCCCTCTTCGTAGTATTTATGGGTTGTTTAGCATAATCTCTCAATTTTTCCACATTTTGATTAAATGATCTATGCTTTTACAATTAATTTTTCTCTTCAACTCTTGGTCTAGATTAACATTCTCATTTGTTGTTTGTACTTGGGCTACAAATAAAATAAAAAATTCTCTTAATAGGTCATCGTAAGGGGAAACATGCTAAATTCATAATTAACTATTAAGAGACTAAATTGAAATAGAGAGAGAGAGAGAGAGAGAGAGAGAGAGAGAGAGATGTGTACTTGTTTTGGATTCTAAAGGTTGTACTTGTTGATCCTGTTGACCTTGTGATGACCTTTCTCCAAGTTCTAAAGGTTGGGCTTGTTCACCTTGCGATAACCCTTCTCCAACTTCATAAGGTTGTGCTTCTTGAGAATTTCTTGCATACAAAGATATAATTAGGTCTTCTTTATCAAATTACGTATTGTAATATCATGCTTACATGTTTCATTAAGACAAGTCATAATCATCAACTTAAAATATGGACAAAGAGAGAGAGAGATAAAGAGATATAGACATGTATCTTGTTTATTCTGATAATATCTTTCCTGAGCTTCTTCACGTAGTCTGTGTTCAGTATCTTCTGAATAATGTCTTGCACTCTTATTTAGCCTTCTCTTTTTATTTCCCATCACAAGTTGCAAAATTGTCTTCTTTTTCCAAATTGTGAAGTATTTTGTGACTTTTGAATTAACAAGATGACAAAAACATATATTTATTTATATGTAATCATTTTGAACCCGAAATGACACCAGAGATGCCAACATACATTTTTATCGAAAGTCATCTTTGACTTTCGATAGAAACTGAACACTTTCTATCGAAAGTGCTCTGCTAAACGTTGGGGAAAAGCCAAATCATGAAACTACTTTTGATAGAAAGTAGTTTTGATCAAAATTAATTAGTTTCGATCGAAACTACTTTCTATCGAAAGTAGTTTCTATCAAAACCCCCAAAATTGATGCCATCTGCAAAGGCCAAAAACAATATGCAATTTTCATGGCTTCGGGGATCAAGCACGTGGCTCAAATGGAAGAATAGGGACACCTTATTTTTCATTGCACAAGTACTCTAAACGAGATTTCTAACGAATATAGATTTGACAAATTTTGAATTAATTAGGTCTATGTATTTTGACGTGCATCAGATGTAGGTTTTTTTATCAAATATAAACTTCCAGGTTTGACGTTTAATGAAAAATAGTAGAAAATAGAAAAAAAAATTGAAAAATAACAGTGCCCTCCAGTTTCGAGTCTTCTTTCAATCAAAAAAAAATTGAATTTCGATAAATACACAACAAGTTATCAGCTATGTAGTCAAGGTATGTCAAAATTACGGTTGACTCTACTTCAAACATTCATAAAATATGCAATAATCATGATAATGTCATTAAACCAATTGCACGTCCTCCGTATGGATGTTACAAAACCAAATTCAAAAGAAGCACATTGATATCTATTTTATAAAAAAATTTATGTTGTATGAAGTCATTGTATCTTTTTGAAAAAGACATTTTCACCAACATAGTAGTTTTACTGGGAGAAAAAAAAACCATTAAAATCAATTCAATATATATATATATATATATATAGAATCTAGACAAAAAATCCTAAAATACTCTAGTTTACTTCATCTTCCAATTTCAAACAGTTTAACGACAATATGCATCCGAATGTGAAAGTTTTCTCAAAATGTAGACTTCAATGTCCGTTTAGGCAAAAAAATGTAACCCACTATTGTGGTATCACCCTTGAAAATATAGAATATGAATCAAATAAAGAAGCGTGCACATCAAGGGACTAATTGGTTTATCTGAGGGACTAATTGTAAAATTATAATGAAACTATTACACATGTCAAAGTAAAAGGGCTTATCTTTATTAATTTTGAAAAAATAGTACATCCAGGTCCATGTTATACTTGTTGATTAAAAACTATCCAAATATGTGAAATTATATTATATTGTATTCCCTTTACATTCTACATTATGTATATATATGTGTTTGAGTGGATTTCACACATCTTTAGGGTGAAAAGACACAACTCTTATTATAAATTATTTTGAAAAAACAATAAACTAACTAAAAAATAACTACCTAACTTTCAGATTTGGATTTGGTCAAAAGTCCAAAACACCTCATGAAAAGCTAATATTTTTGTTGGAGATAGGAAATTTGATTTCACGAACTGGGTAATTTTTAGATTTTTTAAATTCTACCATCTTTATGCTCTCTCAAAACCATCTTTGTAGCAAGTTTAAAGTCCAGCATTTTTTGAAGGCTTTGATTAGTTAGTTCTATTTATTTGTGTCATAAAGTTTCCTTCCTTTGATATTTTTTAGTATGGAGAAACATGCATCTTGATAATGGATTGGTACTTCTACATTATTAAAATTTAGGGTATCACCAGTGGCTCTTTCTGGGGACGTATGCTCCCTATGAGCATAGTGAGAATCTAGCTATCTCTGGAGAAGCAGACCAAGTATCCACACTTAATCTAATGCAAATTAATTTGGTTCTCATCTTTAAGATTTATCTTTATACCAATAGGCTCATGAAGAACTTACATAGGAACTTTCAATTGGGTGGCCCTAGGCCCCCAAAAAAATGAACAGTGCTTCTTTCCTCTATCGAATACATAATTTTTATCAAGTAATACTTTGGATCTCCTGAATCTGATGCCACCACTCTCATGGACAACATTCATTTATTTATTAACTCGCTTTGTTTTTTGTTTACCTTTAGAAAAGTCAGCAGGTGCATTGTAGTCGTTGCTAAATAGAAGATCCCCATGTATTTGATCAACCCTGCAAGTAACTAGATTAAGATCTTCTGATTGGATGCCTTTGCGTACACAATCTTCCCTATACTCAAGATGTTGTTTCTTTTCACAAAAAGGATTTTGAGATAACTCACATTCAGAAACTTCCTTCTTATCAAGAATTTGATCAGATAGGATACTCGTATAATTTTCAGAACTAATCTTCGACACATTCTCCTCATTATGTCTATTTGATTCCATCTCATCTTCACATGATTGATAAAACTTATGCTGATAGGATGAAATAACACATCTCTCACTTTCTGAATACACTTCCCCATACATACTTTGAGTTTCATCATCTTCAAAATGATCACTAGGCTCACTATCTTTATCATGATGTTGATGGACTTGATTGTATATAAAAAATTCTTCAAATAATGGATTCAAGGATATAGAGAACTTGGGCATATCTCCATGAGAGATTTCATCTTAAACTTCTTCATGTTCATATGTTGTATGCTATTCTATTTCATCTCCGCTATTTGATTCATGAAATTTATCATCTTCTTCATCTAGTACCCCTTGAGTATGTACTGATCCATCAACTTGCTTATCATGGTGCATTGAGAAAAAAATTTGACCACTCTTCTCAACATGTTTTTTTTATTCCATGTCTAGTAAATATGAGATTTATTCTGTACTAAGAAGATATTTTTCCTCATCATCATGGTCACTGATACATGTTTCCATGCAAATCTCACTACATACAGATTCTACTTCAATCTGATTTGAATTTTCTTCCTCTATGTCATCATTCTTTTCTTCCCTCAATACTTCACATATTTTCTCAAGAAAAGCTAGTAGTTGAGAATCATGGTAGATTCCTAACTCACAAAGTTTATCCATTAATTTCCTTCCTAGAGACCTGATATTTGAAGGTATTTCCTGATAGATCTTTATCATTATCATGAAAAAATGTAGTGCAAGTTCACCATTATATCTTTCCAAAATGAAGAATATATCCAAAGGGGACATGTAAGATTCTTCGTCCAAAATATAATTTGTCTCTCTTTCATGTTCATAGCACATTTCTTGTTCATAACACATGTTTTCTTTCTCACCACTGGCATCATGAAACATATCAAGAAACCACTACTCAAACTGTCTCCATGATAAGATGGATTGTGTGGGTAGTGATTCATTAACTTTTAACATCCTAACAAATATCCTCATCACCTAATCCTCTATAGAAACCTCCTAATCTTCTATGAATGTTTAAAATGCATCCAAGTATTGTAGTGTCAATTCATCCCATTCTCCATGGAATTTTGGTAGAAGTTGTGAAATTTTAGGGGATAACTTATTTGGGATGCATTGAAATATCCTAAGATCCAATGGCCTGATACCATCTAGAATAAAAGGATTTCTTTGAAATGATGGATACGTTTGAAAAAACAATCCACCATCTCCTTCAGAGTCTTCTCACTCAATAGTGTTACTAACTGAAATGCTTTGTTCAATAGAGTCGCCACCTTCTTATCAGAAGGAAAATACTTACTTTCTTCTGAGTTCTTTTCTCCCATTAGAGCCTTAAATATATCACCAGAGCTTCTAGGTAAAATACAAAAATGTTCTTTTGAACAATTCCCCAGTAGAGTCACCAATCTGTTGGTGCTAAAATCAATAGATTGGATTTCCTATGGACATGCCAATCCAATGCTTGGAAACCCAAGTGATTTGGCCAACTAACAAATCACAAACAAGGCAAGGTTGGAACTTTTGCAATTTTGGCTTTGCAAAACCAAGGCTAGTAGGCCTATAACTTGACTTATCCTTCAAGTTACAAGGCTTTTTATAGCAGATAAGTAACACTTCAACCTTCTCTCTCAAGTATGGCAAGGCACTTGAAAGAAATCTAACTAAAATAAATATATCATAAACTGTAAATTGAAATAATTTAAGTAATTGAAAGAATATTTAGTAAATGTGTATGTAATTTGAAATGAACAGATAGATAGATATCACAGAACTATAAACAATGAACTGAATAACTATAATCCAAATAATGATTAGACCAGTGCCTTATTCTAACATGGGCAATAGAGTAAAGATCATTCCAATCTTATGTTCAACCTCAGAGATAGTTTTACAAGAAAACTTATCACTTCAAATGTGTTATGGAATGTACATGCAACCTAAAACAAATTCAGAGATATTTAAAAAGGGTAATACTTCTAAGATGATAGACCATTTAACTAAGGCCTCAATCAACAAAATTTAACCATGAAAAATGAGAAAACCAATTGAAAATATAGAATATGGATCAAATAAAGAAGCATGCACATCAAAATATCACTTTGAAGAAGTTCTATTGGTTTATCCAAGGGACTAATTGTAAAATGATAATGAAACTATTACACATGTGAAAGTAAAAGGGTTTATCTTTATTGATTTTGAAAAAATAGTACATCCAGGTCCATGTTATACTTGTTGATTAAAAACTATCCAAATATGTGAAATTATATTATATTGTATTCCCTTTTATTTACATTTTATATTACGTATATATATGTGTTTGAGTGGCTTTCACACCTCTTTAGGGTGAAAAGACACAACTCTTATTATAAATTATTTTCAAAAAACAATAAACTAACTATAAAATAACTACGTAACTTTCGGATTTGGCTTTGGTTGAAAATCCAATACACCTTGTGAAAAGCTAATATTTTTTCTGGAGATAGGAAATTTGATTTCCCAAACTGGGTCATTTTTAGATTTTTAAAATTTGACCACCTTTATCCTCATTCAAAATCATCTTTGTAGCAGGTTTAAATTCCAGCATTTTCTGAAGGCTTCGATTAGTTAGTTCTATTTATTTGTGACATAAAGATTCCTTCCTTTGATATTTTTTAGTATGGAGAAACATGCTTCTTGATAATGGATTGGTACTTCTAAATTATCAAAATTTAAGGTACCACCAGGTCCACATAAATGAGTATGGACTAATTCTAGAACTGCATTAGATGTATGGGTTTTTCTTTTAAAACTAGACTTTGTCATTTTACCTTTTTGATAATTCTTACACATGATGTTGTCAGGCTTGGTCATCGTCGGTAAGCCTCTGACATTTCTCTTCTTTCTAATCTTTATCATGTTGTAAAAATTCACATGACACAATCTTTTGGGACACAACCATATGTCTTCATTTGTAGCAATCTAACAAGTGGAGTCAGTATCATTCAGATAAAATAAGTTACCTTTTGTTTGGTCATTGGTACCAATCAAATTTCCTAATTTATTGAAGATCTTTGCCTTCTTATTTTGAAAAGCTACTTTGTGACCTGAAATATTCAACTAAGAAACACTGAATAGATTATAATTCAATCCAGTTACCCAATAAGAATTTTCACATTTTATCTATTTATTCAACATTAGGGTTCCTCTACCTTCAACTAGACAAGTTGTGTCATTACCCATTCTTACTGAGCCACCTTTATAGTATTCAAAAGTTTCAAACTTTTGTTTATAACCGGTCATTTGGTGAGTGCAACCACTATCTAGGATCCAAACATCATTTTTTCTAACTTTAGATATGAGAGCTATTTCTACATACCTTTCTTCATCATCATCTGAATCATCCTTTACAGCCACAAACACCATCTCGATGTCTTCTTCAGATTCAGTGTCAGTATCATCATCTTTGCATTTTTCTAGGTAACTGGCCTTCTTTCCTTTTTCCTTATAGTCTCGGGTATCTCTTCTTTCTGATTGTCTGTAGCTTTTGTAATCACCTCTGTCAGATTTATTTTCAAATGATCTGTCATCTTTTCTTTTGTTAGTACATCTTACAGCAAAGTGTCCAATCTCTTTACATTTAAAACAAACAAGTGGTAATTTACTTTTGTATTTACCTTTTCCTGTTTGCATTCTTCTAGCCATAAGTCCTTCAATTTCATAAAGATCATCTTCTTCAATTTTACTATCACTATCTTTTCTCATAGTGTTTTTATGACTTGATTTACTTATTCTCATAAAAGTTTTGAATGCAGACTCTATGTTTGGTAAGACATTATTATCAAAGTTATTCATCTCAAATGAAATGAGTCTTCTAATTAAACTTTCTAGAGTAACATTGCTATTTTCTACTGCTCTCATTTCTTGAATGGAAGATACTCTAATAGCATAAGTAGGTAGTAATGTTATTAGAATTTTACTTACCACTGTATCTTCTTCTAGTAGACCTCCAACTCCTCAGATCACATTGACTACCTCTTTGATTCTTATGCTTTACTGAGTGATGTTTTCACCTTCTTTCATTTTGAGATCATCAAACCTTCCTCTAAGGATTTCTGCCTTGGATCTCAAAATATTTTTGTCACCACCATGTGCAAGCTTCATTTTGTCCCACATTTGCTTTGCAGTTTTGTAGGTTTTGACATCTTCAAATTTAGCATCGGAGAGTGAGGAAGCAAGTTCTATCATAATGTTCTTATGTTCATACTTCTCTCTCATTTTTTCAACTATTGGTTCTCTTGTGGGCAACACATATTCAGTATCTAAGTATTGAGTAACATGATTACCAATACCTGATAAGTGGAGTCTTATTCTACTCTTCCATGAAGAAAAATTATCTTTGTTCAACATGGGCACATATCGTCTGTTCATCTTGTGATCTTTAGCTTAGGTCTTGAAACCTTCCTTTCTAAGAACACAACCTCTAATACCAATTATTAGAAATAACTGAGAGGGGGGGTGAATTAGTGGCCTCAAAAATTAATCCTTAAATCAACCCTTTAAACTTATAAACACAAATTATGTCTCAAGTTATCTTGTGTCCTAAAAGATGAATGCCTTGAAATACTTTAATCAATTTACTACTTGTCAAAGTGCTTTGTTATACCTTCTTTGGTATGTTTACCGATAAGCAGTCGTCTATTTACTGAAACAAAGTAAATATGAAGAGTATACCCATCAATCCAGAATAACCTATGTAAGATACAAAATAGTAAATAAATGAATCATACACACATAACACATGGGTTTTAACGTGGAAACCCTGTTAAGGTAAAAACCATTGGGACTGGTACCACAAATTATCACTCTTCTGAAGTGAGCCCTGTTAAGACCCAACCCTGTTAAAGGTTACAAACACACTGTTAGATGTGACCTTGTTAGAGGATTTAGATATAGTTTGTCAACTAGTATCTGGCATCTAATGCTACCATCCTTGATCAAACACTCACTTGGCCTGTCAATCGGTATCAGGCATATCCACTACTACTTTTTTTTATCAAACTTCTTGATACTCCTTGGGATGTATCTTAATTGAAAAAGACTTTTAAGTCCTGTTCGATTAAGAGGCTTCTATGTTTCAATGGTTAAACTAAAACACTAATGACCTATTCATACATACAACTCAATTACATATTTTCAGATCTATTGTAGGTCCATTACTTCATTGATCAATATAATCTAATATATACCTTTGCTCCACACTTGTTATGCACTGTGATGCTTGTCTCACTGTTTGTTGGTGTCTGCAGAATGTAGGTCTTCCTTTAGCTTGTTGATCAGGATTGAAATGAAGACTTTCTTCTCTTTCAAATTTTCTTCAGCATCTTTCCTCTTCTCTTGTTCACCCCACACACTCTATTCATAATGAATTGAGTTTGTCTCTTATAGACATGATTTTCTCTTTCCTTGGCTTTCTTGATCTTGGCATGTTCAACAATCTTTTCCAACAGACTTAAAGAAAATCTCAAGTCTGATCTCGTAGAGATATTCTTGCCAACTAGACAAAGAAGCTTTAAATCAATTACTTATCTCTGGCTTTATTTGGATGATTAAAATAATGATAATTATTTGTTAACTCTATCTTTAGCTTCTTGACAGCTAAGCATTTTGTCATTTTTTCAACTCTCTGTTCTATTGGTCAACACTTCAATTTTTCATCGGTGATAACTGACTGTTCCATTTGAGTGACTTTAGTTGTCATTAGGATCTCCATCCTTGTCTTTTTCATCGGGTTACTCTATTTTTTTATCATCGGCCAGCACTGTAACTCTTCTCATTGGTAGTGTTGTGCATTTCCTCATCGGGCAACACTGTGACTTTGTTTTTTTACTTTGACTATCACGTGCACTCCATCGGTGTATGTAGTCACTTAGTGAATACTTGACTTATATGCATTACTTATAGCATGGCCTTTGATTCATCGATTCTTTGATTTCTTTGGTAGTATTACAATGATCATATAGATTATATCAAGTTGACATCAATGACAATACAACACATTAACTGATTTAATACCTTGGATGAACATCAACTTAACATCTTCAAACATTCAATCAGTTACATGTCATCACTTGCAAGTGCTTTTGTTCTTCCTTTAGGTTCCCTTGACCATCACATAGCTTCTTATAAGCTTGATCTATCTCCAGATCACCAATCTCAGCGATCTTGCAATGGATATATGATCTAACGTCTTCCATCAACAAAAATCGAAGTGGAATTTTTGAGAATGCTCCAGACTCATCGAGTTGTGAGGTAATCTCTTGGCATATCTTGTATTTGGGTTCCGCACAAGTGCTATTCTTGATCAACTTAACTGCATTCTTCTTTTCACTCTTCAATTTTGTTGTTCTTGAAGTGGTTGCCATTGTGTTTCAAATTTAGGGCTTTTTCAAAAATAATAACAGAGTTCTTCGGTACGCTTGGTGCTTACTTTGATCTATGTAACTTGTGAGTGATGTGTTTGGGGTGCATTGGATTGAGTCAAGGACCCTCTGCTAAATCCTCTCTTTTCACTCTAATTTTGCTCTGCTCTGTTTTCTCAATTCATGTGTGAAAATTGAAGTTCTTTTGTCGAGTATTTATAGACTTTGGCCCTAAGTTTGTCATAAATGCTCAATAACTCATCAGGTCATGAAGACAAAGTTCATCGGGTAAAATCTCAAATAACATTTTTGGTGTTGACGGATGCTTGGGATAGCTGTTAAAATTGTTGCTTTCACTTACGGATCTCCATGTAGTGCCAAGACAACATTGTAACTTTGATTCCTTACCGACGAGTGTCGGGTTACATTAGCGACTTAGCCTTTTTATGTGTTGACCGAAAATTCTTGGAAAGTGTAGACAACTCATCCTTTTATCTTCACCAATGATTTTTGGTATGTGTTTACTGACTACATTATTTTCTCAAAATTATAACAAGTAACATAATATGCATCTTTATTCATGCATATTTTGACTAACTATGAATTTGTATAATGGAACTGATGCAAAATATGACTTGGTGTAGTGATGTCACCATATCCATGGGATGAGGTGTCACATATTGCATTTCTTGGTCCAGCTTCCTCAATGGTTGAAGCTTTCCTCCACATTTTCTTTCACATTTTCTTAATGTCTTCAATGGTGTTACCATTTGCAAAAGTGGTGGTTTCTGTTATTCGGTCTCTGCAAGCCTTCTTTAGATGTCCAACCTTATGACAGTGTAAACATGCCATTCCAGGTTTGGTCCAGCCTCTAGACCTTTTGGTCCATGTTTTGATGCAGTTTGCAGCAATGTGACCATATCTACCACATGTTGTGTATTTTATCCATGTATTGTAGTCCCAAACATATGAATTACTGACTCTGCTTGGTGTATATGCATTTTCTTGATTTTTGGGTTCCCATGCTTCAATTTTCTTCTTCCTGCATTCAAGAGATGTGTGTCCATGCATTTTGTAGGTGGGACAATACTTGTCCATATAGGTTTCCTTCTTTGGTTCTTTCACCTTTGATTTACGTTCATATGCTTTATGTCATTTCTTTCTATAATTATAACAATGTCCTATGAATGTAAATGTGGATTTAGGAATACCTTTTTCTTTGCTCCTACAAACATTTGAGGTGTGGCCTTTCTTTTCATGGTGATTTCATGTCAGCTTCCTTGGTCTAGGATTGATGTATTCATCTTTTGTATTAGATTCAATTGATGACTCTCCATGCTCAATGTACCATAGTCCAGTGTTAGTGTTGGGTATTCTTTGTGCATTCAAGAATTTATCCATCCTTTTTGTACTTTTTTCAGCTCTCTTAATCATGTCATTATGTTGTTGTTGAAATCTAACCTCATGATTTAGTTTTTCATTCTCTTCTCTTAGTTCCCTAATAATCTATATTCTTTCAATGATTTCTATAGTCATTAGGTTTGCTTCTTGACTCATAAGAATAATCTGATTTGTAACCTCATGGTGATGCTTTGTAAGTCTTTGTATGTCAGACTCTTTTTCTTGTACCTTTTCTGTGATCATTCTTTCATCATCAATAGCTTGTGTTCTTTCTTGTTCATCTTGCCTAGCATTGTTCATGACATCAATCATCCTTACCATCTGTGTCTCTTGACCGATTTGTAGAGATTTGACTTGTCCAGTGAGATGTAGATTGATTTCAGTTAGGCTTGTGATGCTTTCTTTTGATGTATCTGATTCCTTTCTTGTATTTGATCCTGAAGACTCAAAGAAATATGGAATCTCTTCCTCATGATAATCTGTTTCATTGCTGCGAGATGCCATATTCTTTCTTTCATCTAGCAACTGACTCATCTTGATTCTAGCTTATTTATACTGTTCATAGAACATCTGAATTTCAAGCTTTTTATTGTCAATATTTTTATCAAGTTTGTACTTCTCCATTATATGATATTTTCTCTTAAGCCTTTACGCTGTCCAAGAAGAGACTTAGCTCTGATGCCAATTGTTGGAATTAATGGGAAGTAGTACTAAGAGGGGAGGGATGAATCAATACCTCTAAAACTTTTAACAATTTTCTCTATTTATTCATTAGCAATCAATCTTTATTGTATTACCGACCAAATTTGATGTTCTTTCTTATGCATGTAGCATTAATTCAAAAAATTAATTGTATGCAACATTCATAGAAACATTCATGAAATTAATAGACACATAACACAATATATGATATCACAAAAAACTCATGTTAGGAAGTAAAAACTACGGTGGGGATGGCACCCACAAAACTTAACTATCTGCAGAATGGAAGGAAGTGGGTTAAGGCTTACAATTTGATAACTTTTGACGATCTACCCTGTTAGGAGTATTAATGTGGAGACCTATTAGGATCTACTCTGTTAAGATCTTTAGAAACACTTATGTAGTGTGCAGTCGGTTAAGAGATTTACAATAGGATTGTTAAATCCACCTTCCTTGAAAGGATTTCTTAAGAGTACCCCACTTGTTAGAATGTGTACAATATGTATGACCTGACTACATGCAATCTATATTTTCTGATCACAGATCCATTAAATCTTACAGTATATGAATATCACCTATAGTTATTGATTAATACCTTTTCCTGCTTGTCGGTAGCCTTTGTTCTTGTTCTTTAAAAATTGATTTGATCTTTGTCTGTTCTTCTGTATGTATTCTCTTGTTTGATCCTTAGATTCTCTCAGTGGCTATAATAATCATCGAAAAAAAAGTTCATAATTTATTGAGAATCTATTTATACAATTTCTTTGACCTATTTTATAATCCTACATTACAATTTAACTCTATATCCAAGGTATACAACTTGACCTTGATCCTTTAGTTTGCATGTTTTAAATCTGTTAAACTGATAAAAAATAATAATAATTACTTTGCTTTTCCCTCACATAATGGAATTAAAACAAATCTAGAAGCTAAATGTAAAACTTCAGTGATTTATCTGATGTGGAAAGTCAGATCCATTTTTCACGGGGTGTAACTGACTCTCGGTATCTGATCATCAGTGTGAACGGAAAGTCTTTCGGTGTTCCTTCATTGAACTAATCATCGGGTTCCCTTGATCTGTCAGGTTCCACTCTTTACTGTTTCATCACATTGCACTGTTGGTTACTCATTAGGTTCCTTTTTCTTTTATGTCATCAGGTAACATTGAATTGTGTTGCATCGGGATTCTTTGTACTTAGGAATATCGGTCACCTTGGCGTCAGATAATGTTGTGCCCTGTCTTTTGGTGTAGTATAAATCGACAATGTTTATCATGTTTTTCCTTTCATATCCTAATGGAAAAATATAATTTCTTCACATGAATCAGATAAGAAGGGGAAGGTAAATGAAATAATTCTTGCACATCTGGATCATGAACCCTATTTTGAGCCCCAGCATAACTGTGGGAAGAACTAGGGATATAAGATGGAGAAATAGGAGTAGGAATATTAGGAATTGGATTAGGAAGGATAGGATGAGGATTAGGAATATTAGGAACTAGATTAGGGATGATAGGATTAGGATTAGGAAGATTAGTAAATGGGGTATCATCTACCCAATTCTACACATAATCCAAAAGAGCAATAAGTCCACTACACAAATCCATAATGAAAGTTTTGAAAGTGGGAAGACTAGTATTATTTAATGTCATAATAACATGAGCAAGTGAAACATCAAGAGTAACAAACATGAGGAAATGGATGATACTTTAGTAAACATCATAAGTACTATAAAGAGATGCTAAAAGAATGATAATAAGGAAAATAACCATACACCAAAGAATCTTAAAGATTCTCATAGTGAATGGAATGCAAGAAATGTTTTTATATATGAATATGTAGAGATTTTTTATTTTTATTTTAAAAAAAATGCAAGAGCATAAAATTTAATATGTATGCAAAAGATAGTCTCTAAGGAAAAGAGGCAAAGCATCTAACACCAAAAAGAAAGAGTTCTCTATCGCGGGTTCACCAAAATGTAATATATAAAATGAAGATGTTACAAAAATGTAAAGGGTAAATGATGTGTGTTGTATATTAAAATATATATTAAATGTGATGTAGAAAAAGTGGAGAAGGTAAGATTGCCTCTTAATCCCAAATTTTATAGAGGGAAGATCCAAATTGATTAACCCCAAAGAAAGGGTCAATGCATAAATGAATCAACCTATTAAGGATAGGGATAAAGAGAAAAAACCCTAAATTTTAACTTTATAGAAGCGAGTGTGTAATAAATTTAGGAAGATTAAAAATTTAATTGAAATGAATTGAAGACAAGTACTAACCTCAAAATGCAATAGATATGAAGAATGGTATTTTCGGGTGTCTTCACTAAATTTATGGAAATTCTACAACCGGATCTGGAACAAAAATGGAGAGACGAAGAAAACCTAGAAATATTTTCCGAATATGGCTCAGGTCCAATTTTGACCCAAAAATGTATGTCACCTTTGACCCAAAATTTCCAATTTTGAACTAGAACAGAATGTTGATTCTAACCTAGAATGTCAAATTCTGACCTGCACACTCTGACAGAAAAATCTATTTCCAGATCCTGACAGCTTGCCAAAAAGGGTATCCAAGTTTACACTCCAATTCGCTATTCTGAACCTGTCCCTACAAGAAAAATAATTTTTTGGTTGGGGAGGGGCTTGAAATCAATAATTGAAATCGAGAATGCTAGCAATTAGTAGAAGTAGATCTAATAATGAAGCTGTGACAATAGATATGCAATTATACTTTGAATGTATAGAAGTATTTAAATATGAAAGCTTGGACTCAATATTAGATACCATGAACCTCCATGATTGTATGCTTGGAATCCACCTTGAAGGGAGAATGAATGAGTCTTGGAGATGCACAAAGGATCTTCAAGGAAGATCACACTATCATAATGGATATATCTAGGGTTTGAATGATGAATCTTGAATGCTTGAACCAAATCACTTAAAAGGCGTGAATGCTTGAATCCTTGATCTTCAATGGAGAACTTGAATTCTTAAGAGGAAGAATTGAAAACCATGATTAAACCTTTAAAGCTTGAGAACATGTAGAATTCGGGCTTAGTTGATGGTTGTTTTCTTGTGATTATGCTTCTTGGATAGATAGCTTCATGTACTTAGAGAAAATGAGAGGAGAAAGCTTCCTTATATAGAAATCTAGGGCACAATCTTCTAGAGAGGCCCACATAGGAGAATTAAATTCTCATTAGACCTATATCCCTAGAAGAGGACCTATATTAAATATAATTTTAAGAATCATTACTTCGGAACCCAAAACAGCCGACCCAAAAGCGGCAAATGAACCTTTGAATGACCCTTGGCAACTGACAAACTTTCCAATTAGAAAGGGGGACCTAGGTCAAATTTGAGGTTGACCTTGACCTAGGTCAAGGTCGAGGTTGAATTTGACCTAGATCAAGGTCGAGGTCGACCTTCACCCAATGAGTTAGAACCCCTGAAAAATATGCTAGGTGGGATAAATAGTGTCTAAAGAGGCCCAATCAGGGTCCTAAATAGGCACAAAAGTAGGAGAGGGTGCATAAATGAGAGGACAATATGATGATGGTAAAAAAAACCCCTAAGAAGGAATAAACATTCTTAACATGGAAGTGCTTCCATTTTAAGACGATACAATAATAATGCAATATTTTTGAGGAAAATAACCTAAAATAAAACTCATATCTCATCAATTTCATATACCCCTTCATAATCTCCCACCTTACATGTAAAGACACAAACAAAGATATAAAATAAAATCTAGTTTTGATCCCATGTGAACCAATAAATATAAAAAAGATCTATAAAATTAATTAATATCAATACTAAATTGATATTAATTGTACAAGGTTAGAACATTTTTGATGTGTTTAATGTCCTAATAATGAAGAGTTTTTTTTGTTAATATTTTTTGACTAAATAATTTCTAGCTGTAAATGAAGCATCCAAAATTCTAGAACGCACATTTGGGATATTATTTGGTGTGGTATGAGATATGTAACACAGATTTTTCAAGTTCAAATACCAATTTCCTAATACAAGGATATGGAAAAAAAATTAACAATCATTTAGTTGAATTACTAATGATTACAATATTTGACCAAACCATCTTTTTAGCCAACTATCGGTAATATATTACTGATAGAAACCAATCTAAGTTTGCTACTTTTTTTTTTTTTAATCTTATATCCAAAACCTATGAAAAATTATGTTTAAGCTTAATAGAACTAATTTTATAATATGATTATGTTCAAGTTCATAACCTACTTCATATTATGATAAAATATTATTAATTGATAAAATATCATATAAACCTCTACGAGTCTTCTTAAATGATAGGTTATTAATTAAAAATAAAGGCAACCATATAGAGTTCAATAAAATATTCTACAAGTAAGTATAATTAAGGTAAAATAAATCTTTAACTTATTAGAAGATATTCAAAGAAATCATAATATAATGAAATTCATAATAATATAAAATAATTAACCAAACTATACTATGTTAATATTTAGAAAGTTATTAGTAATATAAAACTAATAACAATACAAATAATTCTCTTTGAACTATGAAAAATCAAAAAAATTTCAACGAATATTTAAGAAAAAATATTAGTCACCAAAACGTGATTATAATCTTCTTAGATTTAGTGATTATCATTATAGTATATTTATGAGTTATTCACCATATGAATCTAATATTTCAACTATGTATCTTAAATATCTAATTCATTTTATGTATAGATCTATCTTATTGACCTAATGCAACCTTAATTCATAATTCTTGCTTTGTGATGCTAATAGATAAGATGCATTCTCTTTTCATACCTATTCTACTTCACATGCATTTTCTAAACTATCATAATACTAAAAGAATAGTCTATCAATTATTTATCAAATAAAATAAGGATATCATTGTAGTCCAGGGTTCCATAAAGAATTTCAAATTGATTTAATATTTGAACTCACTTCTTTCTTTATATGTACAACTAGGATTAATACTAGACTTATTTTTATATACCAAAATTTATGAGTTCACCCGGGTTTAGGATTCAAGTGTATTAGCCTAAAGAATATTCTATTATAGATATGAAAATGCTGTAAACTTTGACAAAATATGATTAACATATACAATTGGCTTTGCTATTGTTAATGACCTAGCCAGATTTTATATTACAAAGTAATGGCTTTCTAAATCCTTATGATTTTCTCACAAATAAGAAAATAAATTTTAAGGAAGCAACCAACTTTCATTGATTTATTTAATTTAATCTCGCCTAAAAACTAATCTAGTTAATGTAAAACTCGAGCATTCGCTCGCTTATTACATTAATTTGAACAAGAGTAGAGGTTGCAAGGATTTTGAACCGAACTCTTCTAGAGACTTTGGTGAAGTGCCTTCATCAATCCTCCTCGCTCACTCGGGAAACACCGAACTGACTGCATAGTGGATCTCCTGACCGTAGAACCTAAAAGCATATGCATAACTTAAGAAACACTAAGCTGACTACATGAGTGGATACCTTGACCATAGAACCTAAAACCATCTACACAACATGAGTATTCCTACCTCCCATGCACAATGAGACACATTTCCTCTAAAATTCTACATCTCCTCTGAGTGTTTCTAATGCCTCGTCCAGAGGTAGATTAGATGTCTTTCCTCTTGAAGTTCACATCTCATCTGAGTGTGTCTAACACCTCCTAAAATCTCTTCTCTACTACACAAATCACCACCACCATGCCTTCTCATGAGAATCCTATGAAATTCCACATCTCCTACGAGTATGTCCAACACCTCCTCAAGTGCTCAACAAATCATTAACGAAACCTTTCCCCCTCCCACTCCCTGAAGGGACAACAATGATGCCAAGCCCCATCTTTTTTTCAGAGACACAAATATGTCAAGCCCCCTCTTTTCTTCAGGGATGAATTTTCCAAGCCCTGACTTTTCATTGACACATTTATAGGTTGCTTCTCATGCAATGAATCATCCTTGAACGAGAAGCTAGCTCGAGATGATAGAGAACCTCCTGTCTCCATTGCCTCTAGCCTCTTATAGACCTTGTTAGAGTTTGCCTATTTGATGACACATTTGATTCTTTGATTGTCCTACCATGTGTACCAAAGATAGCCCTCTACAAAACAAAGCACACCCTTATCCTTCTATCACTCCACTGCATAAACCAAGGTGCCAATTTTGATCGATAATGCACTAATTAATAATTTTACAAATTTTCATGAAACATATTGAATATCACCAACTATTAGAATTTCCACACTGATTGCATATATGCACATGGGAATTTATTTCAGTCAGTAGACCAACTATGTTTAGAATCTAAAGCACCAGTACAAGTTTGCTCCTAAATGCAAACACATACAAGACTACTATCCAAGGTTTAGTACTGAACTATAACATCTAATAATGAAGAAACTTCTGTGCTGTGCCAAAAATCTGATAATTGGAAGACATTTATGCTTCATCGTTAAAAGACATATTAACATAAATAAACCAAAAGGAGATTCTTCCCCACAGTCCACCATAGATTTGCAGTCTTCTATACTTACAGCGAAGTCTGCAGATATGAGAGAGGGTACCAATGATTTTAAAATGTCTCCACCAAAAAAGCTTCCACGACCGAGAAGAGAGTTGTGTTTCCAACTAGCCACCAAAAAATCTCTGCAATTTAGTCAATAAATTGAAGATATGGCAAACGGTCCCTTAGCAGAAACTACGCTTTAGATCCCTCATGGATCCATTCTTATTATGAAATACAGAAAAGATGAGTTCAAGCAAATGAGACTACAACCAAATGTGCCTATTTCTGTTGAATCAATTCAACCATATTTAAATACAATCAAATACGCCTATTATTGGTGAGAAACAGTTGACAAAGTAGGTGGTTTACAAATTACAAAACATATCTATTATGATTTGTTATTGTAGATACACGTCTAGTACTGCTTACATCTTCTGCAATGCCTCTACGTAGCCATTAATGCATCGTTATATTCACAGGCTTTAATATTAGATTGGCTTTTTAAAACGTTGAAATTGCAAGCAGAACATGTGCGTCTTTTAAACTCCATGCGTCTTAGTCTAAACTCTGATACCAAAATGAGAGCGCAAAATGAAAGTTTGATATTCATTCAATTCATTCAGATGATTTTACATTACAAAGTAATGGCTTTTTAAAGCCTTACGATTTTCCCGTAAATAATAAACGAACCTTTCCGGCAAGCAACTAACTTTCATTAATTTATTTAATTTACCTAACCTATAAACTAACCTGACTAATGTAAAAATCCAACAGAAACTATTGGAAATATGGATCAAAAGAATACATTCAAGAAAATCGATCTCTTTTATATCCTAATGCCATCGTATACAGAGATTAGATGGTCAAGAGAAAACAAATTTCGCACTTGATTGGGTCAACCTAATGTTTAGCATTTCCCTAACAATACAATTACTGACCAGAGACCACCGAAAAGAAAAACTATACTGAGTAATGGTAAAAATGAGAGGTAGCATAGAGCTAGATTTGACTCTAGAGAAATTATAATATGATCTTGTGCGTCGAATTTCATTACTAATAATTTAAGGAATATTTAAATTATCTAGGGCTAGCCAAATATTGATCTTGAGAGATGATTACTACCTTAATCTGGGTGCCATTAACAGAAAAGATCGATTGAAAAATACTACTGGTAAAGAGAAAATCGACGTTGCAACACATCAAAGATAGCTATTCATAATAGATCAGACATGAGTGAACTCTTTTTTTTGCGAATGTGAAATTCGACCTTACCTTGTAAATGAATGATTTACAAAATGTTCAAAATGTACAAGGTAATGCTGAAATTGTGGAAAATCTAGTCATATCTAAAGAGAGTGCAAGGGAGTCAATAAAAAGAGAGGCAAAAAGGTTTTCTCTCATTTTGACGGTGCAAAAAGGATTTCTCTCATTTTGTCGGGGCAAAAATCCTCTTAAGATGGTGCAAATGCTTTTGTATCTATCTTGGAAACACATGCATCAAAAGATGGGGGTTTAATATGCTTAGGTGCATGATTCCATATCACCTCCCATAGAGGTCAATTATCAAGTATTAGGACTATGATGGTGGGAATATTGATCAAGCTGACGATTCTCATCTTAAAATTGTTAGCCATAGAAGAATTCATATTCTTGAATATTTCTTGCTACTTGTTCTTTTTTAAACTATTCTCCTTTAGATGGATCATCACTTTTATCACTTCCTCTAACATGAGGTCCTCCATCTAGATCCTCATGCAATTCTTGAAATTTTGTTTGGATGGATTTAAAAATCTCATCAGTCACACAAACATTTTGTCCTCTATGGTTTCTTGGTGGAGCTGTTTTTATCATTATTTTCAAAAACTCACAACCATATTACTAGTGCAATCTTCCTCATATTTTGTATTCTATTTACACACGTAGGAACATTGACTTTTATACTACTTCATAGAGGGTACACCCCTTATAAACCCAAACACAAAAGAAATAGAGAAAATAAGTAGAAACTACAATAAAAATGCACTTTCTTTCTATTATCCCAATAGAGCGAGAACTACAATATTCATAAATTTACATGCTACAACCACTCATACTCAAATCATTACAAAGAAAATATCATCTTAGAGAAAATCCTAAAATCTAGAGCCATAGTCTATATTGATGGGCCTATCCATTAAAAAATTGGTTCATATCTTTATTTAGCACCAATAGTGGTCTTGTAATGTTCTATAAAGTGTACCTTTTCTTCCTTTGGCCCCAAATAGTCTAGTAGTTCATTTTCTGGCCCAAATTGATTTTCATTGGAACTTGAGATTTCCTGGCACAAATTATGATAGCCAATTCTTTTGACTCTGATATCTAATTTACTGTTATAACCTATTGTTGGAAATCTAATGTAGAGATTGTAGAATAGGAAATTCTAACACTAAAGAACATCATGAATTAGCCAAACACAAAGATATTCTATCATGAAAACATATTCCTAATCCAACCAATAAAGCCATAAAAAAAAACATAAAAGAAATCAAACCAAACGCTCCTTCGATGAACCTTCATTTATTTTCTTTCTTCTCTAATGTTTCTATGTTTCTCTTATATGACTAAGTGCAAAAAATAGTGAAGAAAATTTGACAAAATGATTACGGCAATACTAGGAATGTGGTCGCGACAATGAGGAAAATGAGTGCAATTTCTAGAATTTTGGAACGCAAATCGATAGTTAGAATCAAGAACAAACCAATGTTTATGATTGCATTTGAGGACTCAAAAATGAAAAATGACAAACTTATGACAATATAAGAGGTGCATTTGGAAATGACAATGTTAGGACAAATTGCATTGTCTAGATGGAAATGAGAAATAAAATACATTAAATGAGGGGAAGGTGTAAGGCTAAGTTAGGGGAAAAAAGGAAAAGGAAAGGTGTAAGGATACAAAGGTGGAAATGGAGGCTAAATTAGTGGGAGGAAGCCAAACTAGTGGGATTAGAATTGAAGGCAATAATTTAAATTCAAAATTAAATAATTCCCACATTTGATAAAAAATAAACAATTAATAACTTTAATATTAATTAATTGTAGGATAATGGAAAAGAGAGATAAATTAATGCAATTTATTTATCATGGCATAGGACTTAGGAAAAAAGTGGGAATTGATGGTTGTTCACCCTCATAAGATTAATTAATTGACAAGATCATTTTAAATTAAACATGGTTAAATATTAAATTGGTAAAAAGTAGGGAAGGAATGAACTAATAAGTAATTAAATAAATTGCATTATTTAATTAATGAATAATGACACAATGTCAACAAGTAATAAATTTCAAATACATGACATAGAAGAATACTTAGACCAATGGAGAAATAATTTTCAAAAGTACGCCAAGATGTTAAAAGGTGACCGCAAGTGTTAAACCATTTTTTAGCATCTACGGAGATTAGAAACACCAAATACATCTAAAAGATATATTTTCCTCATTTTCAACCTCTTCTATGGGTTTTAATGTCCCCAATTTTGAGTTTGATTTTTTGTTGGAGAATTTTCTTGGGAGATAAACTTTAATATCTTCTAAACAATGAAGGATATTGAGATCATTCATCCACCAACAATTTTTTTTTGAAGTTTTACTCTTTGGGATCAATTTTCATTTCCATACCAATCCAAATATGTTGAATTACTAAAAATATAAGGTTGAATTTTTTGATATTTATGCAACTTTGAATTGTCCTAAATCTCACAAGTCTTACCATGGACTCTAAAAAAACAAAGAAACCTACAAAAAATAAAAATATAATGTCTTCAAGTGATATGAGATTGCTCTTACACCAATGGGTGCTCTTGGGTCACTTTGAGACATAGTTCTAGAATGTCTTATGGAAATATTGTGAATGGATTCTTAATCAAGATTAAGGTCTAATGATCCCTTGAATTTTTTTCTGAAAAAGTATGAAACTATGTGGTGAAGATACAACATCAATGGTTTTTTGCCTCCTCAAAACCTAGTTCTCTTTATTGTAATTTGTTTTTTCTAGATCTAAAATCCTACACACAATAAGGAGGAAAAAATGTGTTGGGTTGTATGAAGCTATAGGAAATTTTTCTTCCACCATATATTTCTTTCAATAGGAGGCATGATAGGTCTCCTATAATACATGATATATAAATATCATAAATTAGCATTATATGTTAGTTAAAAAAAGTAAATTAAAACTTATTGAAAATTAGGGAAATAGAGATCACTAGCCCAAACATGTAAACTAGGGATCAAACCTACTCCCATCAACTCTTCATTATAGAATAATTCAATTATCCCAACTTAAAACTAATTTAATTAAGAAGACATGAGCACAAATGAATTATGTGATATTGGGTTTTTTTATTAAGGTAACATAGGTTTTGAAGAGACTGAAAAACCTCTTACATAAAAAAGATTCCATCAAAAAAATATAAGCAAGAGAAACTTGATAATAGACCAACAACCAAAAAGAAAGAGTAACCAAAATAGGGTCATTGACTTGAGCCACACTATTTAAGATCCTCAATAATTTCAATAACCTCTAGATACTTGTCTATAACTTTTTCCTGTATATCCATGACATAATGGATAATCTCATTGATTAGTAGTACCTTTAGAATGGCTACAAATCATTGAAAAAGGCCCTTTAAGAGAAGCCAAAATTGTTTTACCTTGATTATCAACAACACCCAAACCTCTACCAAAAATATTAGAATCTTGAAGCATACACCAAGAGGGATTAGAATTAGGCTTCTCCTTATTAAAGTGCTTTCTATTTATGATGTAGAAGTAGGAATCCAAATTCTAAGGGGCATCATTAAAGGGTTAGTTGACATATTCGAGTAATCGACATGGATATTTTTAGCATACTCTATATTTCTCTTGGATTGAGATAATTTCAAAGGAATAGAGACTGACTTGGCATATTCCATGATAAGAAGGAAGAAACCCTAATGTGGAACTGAAATATTATGGTTTTATTTATGTTTTTTAAGTACAACATAAAGAGATGACATAAAATAAAATAGAAAATAAATTATATGATTATGTAGAAAATAATTTAGTAGCGACAAATGGTAGTGAAAAAGGCTGTTAAATATATACAAAGGGTGGAGCACATCCTATCACATCATGAACCTCCTCCCAGAGTTGTTGGATGGTGCAACAATTATAATCATCATCCATAGACCTCTTCATTCTCTTCCAATCATCACTTCCTTTGACATTTTATGATCTCTATAACACTTCTTCCTTTCAATGAGGAGATTTGTCACCACCAAAATAAAATCCATTTATAGAATTATTTTTACCTTCTAGGCCACCATGATCTCATTTTTCTAAGCATTAATGAAGGCCTTAGTAAAAAGTAAGTCATAACCATAGATTTTTCCTAGGTAAGAGGTGACAGGACTAGTTAGGAGTTGAC
Organism: Thuja plicata; assembly: GCA_018584345.1. Lineage (NCBI taxonomy): Eukaryota > Viridiplantae > Streptophyta > Pinopsida > Cupressales > Cupressaceae > Thuja > Thuja plicata. Next base: position 4,334,713 of record MU226169.1, read on the forward strand.
CCAACACAATGGGGTTGTTTTTACACTTTTTGAAGGGGGTTGGGCTCCACCTTATTCTTATCCTAAATCATTATGCACTTAATATAAATGCTAAATAGCTCAACTCAAATCCAATTCATAGTAAAGCCAAAAAAATCTTGTAGTAAAAAATAAGAGAAATATAAGGTACAAAAATACCTAGAAAACATGTGAGGGAAAGTTTGAAAAGACAAGGAATTATATGGGAAATGAATGCTTGTGTAAATTACATAAAATGGGAGACAATTTTTAAAAATGTTATTTTTTAGATAGATCATTCCCCAAGTCCCAAAGATGTGATTATGGGGCCAAATCATGATGATGCAACACATAATTTCCACCAAGAAGTCATTTAGCATGAGATTTTTAACATCAATAGACAGGTGATCATTGGTTAGCCACTATAAAATGTAGTCCTTAGAGAAGTTAGCAAAGAATTTAGAAACATGGATCCCCTCCCTATAAACATGAGAGATAATACACTCCTCAAGAAACTTGATTATTTCCAAACACTCTAGAATAATGACATGGATCAACTAGCTAGGCTTTTGATTTCCATCAAGAAATTTACAATATTGAGGTTATCAGTCTCAGGAACCACTTTTTAAAAGCATTTTGAATGGGCCAGAAAAATACTAATAAATCTACTTTAGCCTCGATAAAGTGGTTTGTCTGGTTTCCTAAGGGAGGACCGATCTACTTTAGCCTCGATAAAGTGGTTTGTCTAGATTCAAAATGGGAGGCCCACCACTTAGAAATACCTACCATTCTGATCACGAGCTACTCCTCCAAAAATACCCTTGGCTATGTCATCTTTGTTAATTTTGAGCAACTTTGTAGGAGCGTCTTCCCAAAAAACACTATTTCTAGCCTATTTGATCTTTTCAATAGGAGTTGAAAAATCACACTGAGGATGCCAATTTTCAAACACCTAGTAATCATTTTAAAAACAACTTAGGACTAGATTGGGATCCAAATGGATTTTTTACCAAAAAATTATCCTTGTTAGATAAATAGATCTTAAAGGCCAATTTTCTATAACAATAGAAGGTATCTTAGAAAATTGTGTTATTGTTTTTCTTGCCAAACCCCTAGGAAATAGAAAGGATAATAAAGACCATAAAAGATGAAGAGAGGGGTTACAAGTAGGGGGACCATTGAAGCCATACTATAGAAAAAGAGTTTAGAAAATCCTAGGTTAGACACCAGTGATGAAAGAAATAGGTGAAAAGTTCCAACACAAACTTGTGCTCTAAAATTATGTGAAAGGTACTCTTGGATACTTCTTAACATAAGAAACATCTATTATGAATATAAAAACCCTATTGAAAGTATCATCAAATGTTAGGATCTTATTCTAATCTTTGAGTAAAAATAATTTATTGATAATAGTAAGTAGGTTGGAGTTCCAAACTAGAGAGTAAAACAGACAAGGAGAAAAAAATCAACCTACATATTAAAAGAATTGTATGCTAAAATAGAACTATACAAGGTCCTAGCCTGACAAATTGAGTCCTTTAGCTGAAGAGAAGGAATGTGATCATTAAATATCATCTCTTTAAGAAAGGAGAGAGATTGATTAAAGGTTGAGAAATAAATCCATCTACTTCCATGTCATAATCAATAACCCAATAGATAACCCTCCTAAGAAATAAATCTCTAAATTGAGAAACCATTGGTAGTTTGGATAGAGGAAAATCCACAACCCATCAATCATTGAAAAAAATATTATTTTGGCCATTTACAAGGGCTCATATTGTTAGAATGAATTTAGAATAACTGAGGGGGGGGGGGGGGGGGAATNGTGAATCAGTTATCCTCACGTCCAGATGTGCCCATATAAAAAAATATACCACTTCAACAACTTGGATCTGCTCGGCAACAATAAACAACTAAAGTGTGCAGTTTACTGCACTAATGAAATAAGCTTACATAAACTTAACAGTAAAAAACAACATAAACATTCACACATTTTGACACCAAGATTTAATGTGGAAACCCAATATGGAAAAAACCACCAGTAACATGCTACCAAAATTTCACTCTTCTAAAGTGATGCCTTGTTAGGAGAAAACCCTGTTAAAGGTTACAAAACACACTGTCAAATGTGACCTGGTTAAAGGATTTAATCACCCTGTCAGGAGTGGCCTTGTTAAAGGACTTAGAAAATTCCAATTTGAATGTCACCATGTTCAAAGGATTTATACAATGACTATTAGGTCAACCTAGTTAAAGGATTTGAACTAATACGATGGTTAGAAAGTAATCAGTAGGTGTGATCTGATACATACAACTTACTTTGCAAATCCAGATCCAGTTTCATCTCTAATGATAATTCACTGAGTGGCCTCCATTTTCATCTCAAACTTAAGATCTTCTTGGAAATCCATCAAGCAATCTCTCCACTTCTTTGCTCGGCCTTCTTTGCTAGGTTTTGCCAATCAGTCAATTAACCATGCAATACTCTTGCATACAACTTCTCCTTACACTCGGATACATAACAATAACCACAGTAGGTTATATTATACCTCTTCATCTAGGTGAGATAGATCTTTTTCCACTTAATCAAGATCGTAGATCTCAGGTTAGGTCAGATCCAACGGATCTTTCCATCATTACATTTAATTTACTTCTCAAATATAGTCATTAATTAAACATTGAATCCATGCATTAATAACGGTTTCCAATGCATTAAATGAGTGTGGACCAATCTTAATTAAAAATGTATATCCCAATAAAATCAACTATGTCGGCCATAGATCTCAAATATCATCAATTAATAGAATACTACTTCTCGGCTTTCTTTGTCTCCCTTGGCATTTCACTGGCACTCGACATCATCTTTTCTTTTCTCGGAATCACCTTTCACTTTTCTTGGCATTCACTTTTATTTTCTTAGCATTGACCTTCCAGTGAACTATCAGTGAAAGATAAACAACATATCACTTTGCCAAAGTCCCAAATGATCAAGTAGCCTGGTGTATACTCATAACTCAACCATTTCCTTAGTCTTCTTGTTATCCTATTCTTCAAATCTTCATCAATCAATAGATATGATACTCAAACATACAACAATAGTCTCACTAGTTAAGGTTTGACATTAATGACAAAATAAAAATTATCTACATTATAGCAATCTTTCCAACAATCTCCCTCTTTGGCATTGACGGCAACACTAAACTGTAAAACAATAATTTCCAACCAAAGTTACCATACAATCCAAAAAGTGTGTGTTTCTTGATATGAATAAATCTTCATTAATGTCCTTAGCTTCATTTTGATTCTCATCTGTAAAATATTACTCCTTATGTGTCTGTAATCATACTGATATCTTTCTATGTATGTTCAGCTCCCTCTTTCAGTAATATCTCCCTCATATTTGTTGTTTTTATCAATCATTTGTTTTAGCAATCATCTCCCTCTTTGAAAACAATTCCAAAGATGTTGACATCTTAATTATGCAAATTCATCTTGTTCTAATCTTTGTATCATGTTGTTCTTGTCATCTTTGTTTATGACTGATCTTCTTTTCTGTTCTTGTCTTCTACTACACAGTTTTTAGGAAGCATCCTAAAAATGTGACTCACCATCCATCAATGTGTCAAGTGTTCTGATTAAAACATTTGATGCAATAGTGCCATTCAGAACTAGTTAGCCTCTACTAGGGGCATCACCCCCAATTTGCATCTTAGATACTCATGAGCATCCTTGGGAATTTTTTTTTAAATATGTCTGTCAACTATTCCTTAGTGTTCACATATTCCAGTCTCACTTCCTTATTCTAAGCTAGCTCCCTCAAGTAATGATACTTGATAGCTATATGTTTTTTCTTTGAGTACATTACAGGATTTTTAGAAATATTAGTTGCACTCATGTTATCACAGTACATCACAACTGGTTGTGTGATCTCCTCCTTCATACCTTTCAGTAGTATCTTCAACCACACAATGTTTAAACAATTAACTGTTGCTACCACATACTCGGCTTCAACTGTAGATTGTGAGGTGCAATTCTATTTCTTGTTTGTCTAGGAAATTAATATTTTCCCCAAAATAAATGCTCCTCCTATGGTTCTTTTTCTATCATCCACATTTCCAGCCCAGTCAGAATCAGTATAGACTCTAAGTTCAAACTTGTCATTCCTTTTGTAATATAGGCCATAATCTTCTGTACCTTTCAAATATCTTAGATTTCTTTTCACTTCCATTATATGTGTATCTTTGGGATTAGCAAAAAATATAGTAACAATTCCAACTGCTAATGCAATATCAGGTCTACTGTGTACATCATATTGTAGCTTATCAATCATTGATATGTACAGTGTTTTATTTACCTATTTCGTATCATAATTCTTTGTCAACTTTTGTCTAGTAGCCATTGGTATACTCACTGGTTTTGAATCTTCCATACCAAAGGTTTTCAATATCTCCTTGACATGTTTTGATTGAGTAATATAGATACCATTCTTCATTTGATGTATTATTAAACCAACAAAGAATTTTATATCACCAAACATAGAAATTTCAAATTCAATTTGCATCTCTTTTGAAAAGGCTTTGCATATCATATCTTTTCCACTGAATATGATGTCATCAACAAAAATTTTATTTTCGACAGTGAATAGAAGGTAGCATGTAATGACAAAACCATAAATAAATGTAGACATCCAGTGCAGACGAAAAGAGAGTCCTCAAGAAAATATGTATAACAACAAAAAGATGTAGCTATTTATAAGAGTTACCTCCAAGCTCGAGATGTTAAGAGAAACAATAGAAGTCTGTCTAGCAGAGATCGTGGAAAGAAAAGGCAGCTATAAACATGGTGGATTCAATAAAAAGTAATTACAAAACTCAGAATCATTTGCAAGGAATCATGGATACCCATATATGAAAACCCTAGAGATCATTGTAATAAACATGGTAGAGTCAACAAATTATGAAAAGCCGCAGCTGGAGGTAACTCAAAGTGTTCCAAAGAATATGAAATGCAACAATGTGTTTAAGAACAACAAATATAGTTATTCCTAATTATTCACGGGCTCACATTATTCAAGCACTGTCAACAATGAGGAAAGATGAAATAATATCAGCATGTTAAACAAAGATGACAGAGTTTAAAAATAACAAGCAGAGGGTAACTTATTTGTAGGTTACATGCAAAGAAGTGGAAGTAGAGCACAATTTCAATGGAGTTCATACACAAACAGTGCCATAATTTATAGCATTAAACTCCAAGTTTTTAGATCCCATGGTGCGAAGATCCTGAGCTCTTTGTTCTTCACAGTGAACTCAAGTGCCATAAACATGCAGAGTAGTTCTTTAACTTCATTACATATCCATTTCCAGTTGGAGCCCGAGCTCCATGATCAAATCATGGTTGCAGATAGAGATGAAGCTATTTTTCAACCCATCATAAGTCTAGGGTTTCAAAACCCTAATATCTTCCCCAAATGCAGAATGCCAAAAGAAATGAGAAAACAATGCCTATGCCAAGTTTTGATAAACTTTGAAGTGCACTGACAAAAAATTTAATGCTTTTCAGACTGCAGTGCATGAAAACCACATCCAACTACCATGACACCACACCCCATACCACAAAAGATAGATATTTTTCATAGACTTTGGTCATGTTGACCTCAGTGATGGTGTCGGTGTTTAGGCATGGTTGGGGTTACAAGTGATGTGTTAGGGTTTTCACATATTATGGAGGTTAGGTTATATGGGTGTTATTAGATTTTGATATAGTTTATATATGTTGGCAATGCTTTTGTAAAAGTTGTAATTAAAAAAATGCTAACATTAGGGGCTAGGTTTAGGGCATGTATTATGCCTTAAATTTAGGGTTTTTTGTTGATTTGGAGGGTTTTTGGAGGGGCTTAGATTTTTTAATTTAGCCATGAGGGGGTATATATCCAAGCCTCTTCATAGTTTTAGGGGTTTAGAATTTGAGAGTAAGGTGGCTTAGTAAGCTTTTTGTTCCTTTGCACCGTTTTCAGGCATTTTGTAGCCATTGGTTCATGTTTTATGTAGATTGTGTACAAGTGAACGTAAATATTCCTTCGCATATTTTGTACATTCTCATGTAACTATTTTTCATATTTTGAAGATAATAAATCTTGTCCTCATTATTCATACATTTTTCTAAGTTTCTGTTATCAGTCCTTTCAACTTTTCTATATTTAAGTGTAGTGTGCTTTTCAACATAGATTAGAGAATTGATCTAATTCCTACTCTAGCTTTTGACGTTAAACCTTTTGCAAAATTTGTATGTTTGTTGGCAGAATTGTTACTATTTGTGGTATAAACCCTAATAGTGAGTTTTAGGTCAACCTATACATTGAGCAGTAAATCTTAATGAAGATCTTAGTATTATATGTCTTGATTATTAGCTTGAAGTTCTGATAAGTCTGAGTTAAGTTTCGGTGTATCACCTTTCAGTTTATTTATTTAGTTTTTTAGTTATCTTTTCCCTTTTCCATAAATAGAGATCAACCATAGGTGATATTCCAAATCTAATAGGAACCGACATAAAATCTAAAGATTCCTTCTTAATCAGAGTCCACCCACAACTCAGGAAGGTTTCCATTGTTACCATGAGATATTAGTATGCCCTAATGCCTTAGTTAGAGTGATATATCAAGGCATTAATACTTATCAGATCCCTTAGGTAGTCTCTTTTTAATTAGGGCTTGAAGCTCTTCAATACTTCTTTATTCTTCCTCAATTTCTTCCCATTCCTTAGCATATGTAGATACATACTTAGATGAACTTTATCTATAGTGTCATATCTTTATTTATCCTTAGAAAGAGTAGCTTTAAATACATATTCAACATTAGGAATATTGTCTTCAAATTCTCTTATTTCAAAAGATGATAACTTACCAATCAATGTCTCTCTTGTCACAGGTACCATGGTTATGATTTATTCAATAGAAGAAAAAAAATTATTATAAGGAGGCAAGGATCCTAGGATTTTAGAAACAATTTATTCTTCCTCCAATGTTCCACCAAAGCATATGATTCAACAAAAAAGTTAAGTAACCTTTTGCACATAAGAACTAATGTTTTCATCTTCCCTCATCTTAAATGCTTCATATTTCCATTTCAAACTTTGCAAGTTGGATTTCTTTGGACATGCATCTTCTTCATATAAAATCTCTAATTTTATCCATAGCTGATGTGAAATCACCAATTCCATGAGATTTGTATACTTTGCATCTGATAAGGCACTCAACAAAGCTTATTTTTCTCTCATGTTGTAATCAAATTTCTTCTTATCATAAAGAGTCATAGTAGAAAGATCAATAGGAAGGGAAAAAGAATTATTTGTGACTTTACAATATTGTTCTTTGATGCATCTCAAATGTGTAATCCTCTGAACCTTCCATATTCCATAATTAGTACCTTCAAATCTTTGACTCTCCTTCATAAAAGATTCCATCTCTGATCTCCTCAAGCAATCAAGATTCCTAACTGAGGACTTAGGTTTGATACCAATTGTTAGAATAAGGAAGGACACATAACTGAGAGGGGGGAATCCCTTTTGTCCCAAAACTTCAAATATTTATCGAAATTATAAAATTAATATCAGATATAAATGATAAACATGAATGCAAGATCACAACACACATAGAAACAAGATTTTTGATGTGGAACCCAGTTAAGGGAAAGCCACTGTGGGGATCAAACCCATAAGATGAATGTAATCTGTTAAAATCACTATACCCTATTACGAGTATTATAGAGAGAATGCTCATGCATTCAGGAACACTACCTAGAGCTGACTTCTCAAATACAAGGAGGTATTCACTCCAAAGAAAGGCTCATTACCTTACAAAAATCTTTGATTATAATTCATAATGGACAATAGTCCATAACTCACAAATTGATAGATATAATCTCTATTATGCCAATACAGTTCCAGTCAATCTCTTCAAATGTCTATGTCAATTGAAAATTACACTCATACCTCTTCTCATTCACAGTTCCATATCACACACACTCATTGAAATTTACAAATGACTACATATTTTATACATTTCCTCAACTTTCTTTAAACTAGGCCAACTAGAGACCTAATTACCATAAATAATTCAATACAGTTCAATAAATAATGTGATCCACTAAATGTCAGCTAAGATATAGAAATTATGAATAAAAAACATCCTCAAACACTCTGCAGATCCATAAATCATGCCATGATACTTCATAACACGCTACATAATCAATTTGGTCAAGAACAATAATAATAACAATGCGTAACATGAAAAATCACCAAATCTAATCACATATCCCTATTTGATCCATGAAAACCAATAGGATACAATCTAGAAACATCATAAAGAAACATAAAATATCATGGAAACAACACGAACAACTCTATTTCAAAATTCATGCCTGTCTTTGCACTATTCTTTAGGAACACCAAACAAAAATATCTACCATTAAATAAAAATTACTTGCCAACATCCAAATCATGAACCACTCAAGTTGAGGACACATATCTATTTTTTAAACTCACCAGTAGGTTAGAAACTAACAATATTGCATAACCGAACCACACCAATCTACAAATTAGAACATTGTCTCTGCCTGGACAATCAAAATACCAACTTGTGATAAATCAATCATGGCTCACTCAAATCAGCATGCAAACCTCTACAAGGAAACATCGATGAACCACATACATCATTTAAACCGTACGTGCCTTCAAAAAATTGATCTTTAGCATAGTAGCCATACTAAAATAATCTTCTCACTAACATACTAAGAACACTGTCTCCAATAGAAGGAATTTGTTGACATTAATGAAAATACATTAATTCCAACCCATATATGCCACAATTGATGACATGTAAGTGATTAAATGTTTGATAAATGTTAAGTTGAAGATAATGAAAGCCATTAAATCAGTTAATGGTTTGTATTGTCATTGATGTCAACTTGATATCATTTGTACGGTCATGTACATAATGCCAAAGACTTCAGAGAATCAATGGAACAAAGGTAATGCTTTCATCAATACATAAATGTCAATTATTCACCAAGTGACAGACAACACCGACGGAGTGCACCCCATTTGTAAAGGCAAAGAAGAAAAGTCACAGTGATACCTGACGAGCAAAAGACAATGTTGCCTGACAAAGCAAAACCACAGGATGCCCGATGAGCTAAAAATAGAGTTGTCGAACGAGTAAAATACAATGATGCCCAACGGACGAAGATCCCAAACCTAATTGGAGTTACACCAAAGGAACTAGAATTTTTCACCGACAAATAACTATAGAGTTGACTGACAGAACATAGAAATCAGAAAATGACAAAATATCTAGCTGGCAAGAGCTAAAGATAGAATTAACTAGTTGTTTTCTTTGTTTCATTCAACCAGAGTTAAGTAATTGATTTAAAGCTAATTTATATAGTTGGCATGAAGATAACTATGATATAAATTAGGATTTATGCTTTAAATCAAATTGGCTGGATTGTTTTTCACTCCAAGAATCAAGAATCCAGAATCAAAAATCAAGAATCGAGAAATAGTGAATATCATGTCTATATAAGAGACAAGCTTAATTCATTTCCGTATGCATGGAAGGGGAGTGAATAGAAAGAGGATACTGAAAAGAAACTGATGAGGAATATCTTCATATATTCCTGATCAATCAAGCTAAAGGAGAGCTAAGGAATTCTACAGACACCGATGAACAATGAAGCACAGCATCATAGAGAAGAAAATGTGTGGAGCACAAAGAATTGAATTGATACACTCATTAGAGAGGTAATGTACTTAAATAGATCTGAAAATCTACAATTCAAAGTTGCATTAGAAATAGGTCATAGTCTTTTAGTTTAACCATTGAAGCATCAAGTATCTTAACTAAGCAGGACTTAACAATCTTCTATATATTGAGGTACATCCCAAGGAGTGCCAAAAAGGTTGATTCATGAAAGTAGCATTGGACTTTCTGATACCTATTGACAGTATAAGAAGGAGGCTGATTCAAGGATGGTAGAAATAGATGCCTGATACTAAGTGACAACCTCTATGTATAAAATCCTCTAACAATCTCACACCTAACAGTGTGTTTGTAAGCTTTAATAGGGTTGGCTCCTACTAGGGCTCACTTCAGAAGAGTGAAAATTTGGGGTACCGGTCCCAGTGGTTTTTTCCCTTAATAGGGTTTCCACATTAAAATCCATGTGTTATGTGTGTATGGTTTATTACTTTATTGTTTTACATTTCACATATGTATTTCTGGGTTGATTGGTATACTATGCTTATTTACTGAGTTTCGGTAAATAGTTTTACTTCTTATCGGTAATTAGGGACAATAAGGATAGACAAGGAAAACTGACAGACAGTTAATCATTATAAGTATTTCATGGCATGCATCTTGTAGGGACTTAATAATATGAGGTTTATTTGAATGGTGGTAAATAGTTGAAGAATAAATTTTGAGGCCACTGATTCACCCCCCCCACCTCTCAGTTATTACTAACAATTGGTTTCAGAGCTTGTGTTCTTAGAAGGAAGGTTTCAAGACGTAAGTCAGGATCACAAGATGAACAGACGACATGAGCCCAAGTTGAACAAAGACAACTTTGCTTCATGGAAAAGCAGGATAAGACTCCACTTATTAGGTATTGGTAATGATGAACTACTCAATTCTTAGATATTGAATATCTATTACCTACAGGATTATTGACAGTAGATCCATTGAGAGAGAAGCATGAGCATAACTACATGGTTATAGAGCTTTCTTCCTCACTCTTTGATGCTGAATTTGAATATGTCAAGGATTGCAAAACTGCAAAGAAGATGTTGGACAAATTGAAGCTTGTACATGGAGGTGATACAAATGTTCTGAGAGCCAAGATAGAAAGCCTTAGGGGAAAGTTTGATAATCTCAGAATGAAAGAAGGAGAAAACATCACATAGTACAACACAAGGATAAAAGAATTAGTCAATTCTATATGAGGCATTGGAGGTACACTTGAAGAGGAGCAAGTGGTAAGTAAAATCTTAAGAACCTTATTGTCTGTATATTCTATTAGAGTTTCTACCATTCAAGAAATGAAAGTAGTAGAAAACAATATAGTTACTCTTGATAGTTTAATTGGTAGACTGATTTCATTTGAGATGAATAACTTTGACAATAGTGTCCTACCAAACTTAGAGTCTGCATTTAAGTCTTCTATTAAAATAAGAAAATCAACTCATAGACACTCATCTAGAAGAGACAGTGAAAGTGAAAGTGAAGAAGAAGATCTAGATTAAATAGAAGCACTTATGGCTAGAAGAATACTGAGAGGCAAACGTAAATACAAAGGCAAGTTACCACTTGTATGCTTTAATTGTAAAGAGATTGGACACTTTGCTGCAAGATGTCCTAACAAAAGAAAAGATGACAAAAGTAATGATAGATCTTTTGAGAAGAAATTTGACAGAGGTGATAACAAAGATTATAGAGGTTATCAACAATCTAAAAAAAGAGATACCTGAGACTACAAGGATAAAAGCAAGAAGGCTAGCTACCCAGCTGCTTGCAAAGAAGAAGATACTAACACCGAACTTGATGAAGACATCGAGATGGTATTTGTAGATGTGAAGGATGATTCAGATGAAGATGAAAGGTATGTAGAAACTGTACTCATATCTAAGGTTAGCAAGATTGACATCTAGATTATAGATAGTGGCTGCACTCAGCACATGACCAATGACAAAGAAAAGTTTAACACTTTTGAGTATTATAATGGTGGTACAGTAAGAATAGGTAATGATACACCTTGTCCAGTTGAAGGTAAAGGAACAATAATGCTGAATAACCTAATTTAATGTGAAAATGCTTATTGGGTAAAAGAATTGAATCATAATTTGTTGAGTGTTTCTCAGCTGAATAATATAGGTCACAAAGGATCATTTGAGAACAAGAAGGCAAAAATCTTCAATGAATCAGGAAAACTGATTGGTACCGGTGAACGGACTAAAAGTAAATTATTCTATCTGAATGATACTAACACCACTTTCTTAATGACTATAAATGAAGACATATGGTTGTGGCACAAAAGATTGTGTCATGTGAATTTTGACAACATGATGAAAATAAGAAAAAGGAGAACTCTAAGAGGCTTACCGACAATGACAAAGCCAGACAACATCATGTGCAAAAATTGTCAAAAAGGTAAAATGACAAAGTCAAGTTTCAAAAGTAAAACCCATACATCTGATGATATTCTAGAATTAGTCCATACTCTAGAATGATGACAGTTATGTTTCTTAAAGATAAATTTGAAGCATTCAATATGTTTAAATGGTATAAGGCTATGGTTGAAAAAAAAAGTGGCAAGGATTTGAAATTTTTGAGATCAAATAGAGGAGGAGAATTTATATCAGATGAATTCACTAATTTTTGTAATGAGCATGGTATAAAAAGATAGGTTTCTGCACCAAGAACACCACAACAAAATGGGATTGTTGAGAGAAGGAACAGATCAATAGTTGATTGTGCAAGAACACTAATCATAGAGAAAGGCATCACCCAATTCTTCTAGAGGGAAGCGGTCAGCACTATTGTATATACACTTAACAGAGTACAATTAAAGAAGGACACAAAGAAGACACCTTATGAGAAATGTTATGGTAAAACACCCAATGTAAGTTACTTCAAAATATTTGGTAGTCAATGTTATGCCTTAAAGGATGATAGAAATGGAAAGGTTGATGCCAAAAGTGATGAAGGCATTTTTCTGGGGTATTCTACAAAAAGAAAAGATTTTAAATGTCTCATCAAGGCCTCTAACAAAATAGTTGAAAGTGCAAATGTAAATATTGATGAATTTGTAGAAAAGAATGAGCTAGAAAGCACAAAAGAACCAAAGGACTACAAAAAATTTTCATATTGTGAAGAACCCACCACTCTGCCCAAGCAATAGTGCTTAATTCCATAACAATAGAATGTTGCAACCAACGGTCAGATTGATGTTACCAATGGTCAAGATAATCATCAAGATTATGTGCAAGAGAATGAAGAACAGAATGAAGATCAAAATGATGATCAAGATGATACACAAAGAGTTGTACCTATACTTGCAAGATATGTAAGAAGGAACCATCCAGAGATCTAGATCATAGGAAATAAGAAAGCTGGTACAAGAACAAGAAGTAAGTCTTTAAACTCAAATTGTTTAATTTGTGAGTTTGATCCAAAATCTGTCAATGTTGCACTAGGTAACAAGGAATGGATAAGTGCTATGAATGATGAGATTGAGAAGATTGAGAAGAACAAAACATGGTCACTTGTGCCAAGACAAGATGAAAAGAATGTCATTGGTACAAAATGGATATTCAGGAATAAGCTGAATGAGAATGGAGAAGTCACAAGGAACAAAGCAAGACTAGTATGCAAAGGGTATGCACAAGAAGAAGGTATAGACTATGGAGAAACCTTTGCACCCATTTCTAGGCTACAAGGAGTAAGAATACTACTTTCTTATGCTGCATATAAACGATTCAAAGTATATCAAATGGATGTCAAGTCAGCATTCCTAAATGGAATACTTGAAGAAGAGGTATACATTGAACAACCAGAAGGGTTTGTCAATCCAAACAAGAGAAACATGGTATGTAGACTTCACAAAGCCTTGTATGGATTGAAACAAGCTCCCAGAGCCTAGTATGAATGACTTTATTCCTATCTAATAAGTATTGGATTTATAAGGACTAGTGAAAATAGTAATCTTTATTTGAAGGAAGATACTGATGCTAACACCTTGATTGCTGAAATATTTGTTGATGACATCATATTTGGAGGCAATGATATGCTATGCAAATCATTTACTAATGAGATGAGCAAAGAGTATGAGATGTCTATGTTTGGAGAGATCAAGTTCTTTCTTGGTCTATAGATCATTCAACAAAGTGAAGGTATTTTCATTAAACAGTCCAAATACATCAAAGAGGTCCTGCAAATATTCAAGATGGAAGATTCCAAACTAGTTGGAACATCGATGGCTACTGGATGTAAGTTGAGAAAGGAAGACAAGACAATAGAGGTAAATTAGACTTTGTACATATCAATGATTGGAAAACTCACGTATGTTGTACACACTAGAGCAAATATTGCACACGCAGTAGGAATTATTGCTAGATTTTCTGCTAATCTCAGGGAATCACATATGACTGCTGTGAAAAGAATTTTAGGATATCTAAAGAATAATAAGGAATTTGGCTTATGGTATAAAAGAGAAGGAAAATTTGAACTAAGGTGTTTACCGATGCTGATTGGGCTGGAAATCTTGATGACCGAAAGAGCACAATTGGAGGAGCATTCTTTATGGGTGAGACACTTGTCACATGGATTAGAAAGAAGCAAGGATGCATCTCTTAGTCTACTGTAGAAGCATAATATATTGCTGTTGCTGGAAATTGCTCAAATATTGCATGGATCAAACATTTGTTGGAAGGTATGCATATGAAGATCTCAAAACCCGTGATATTTGAAGAACAATTAGCTGATATCTCAGAACCATTATCAAATTACTCCAACAGGGAGAGATTATATCCTTAGGAAGAGAAAATTGTATGAAATTTTATACAAAGGGAGAGTTGCTAAAAAGAGAAAAAGACATCATAAACAAGAGAATAGTCAAAGGAGAGAAATTGACACAAGAAGAAGACTTAACACATTAGAAAGTAAAAAGCTACAAGAATCAAATCTAAGCTAAAACAAATCTTACTGATGATCAGACATTTATTGGTTGGCACAACAAAATGATTGGTAGTTTGATGAATCTCAATTGTTGTATTTCATATTGTATTAGAAATAGTATAGTGTGATAATATATTATGTTTCCATCAATGCCAAAGGGAGAGATTGATGACATGTAACTGAATGAATGTTTGATAAATGTTAAGTTGAAGATAATACAAGACATTAAATCAGTTAATGGTTTGTATTGTCATTGATGTCAACTTGATATCATCTGTACGGTCATGTACATAATGCCAAAGACTTCAGAGAATCAATAGAACAAAGGTTATGCTTTTAGAAATGCATAAATGTCAAGTATTCACTAAGTGACAGAAAACATAGACAAAGTGCACACCATTGGTAAAGGCAAAAAAGAAAAGTCAAAGTGATACCCGACGAGCAGAAGACAATGTTGCCCGACAAAGCAAAACCATAGGATGCCCGACGAGCTGAAAATAGAGTTACTTGGCGAGTAAAATCCAATGATGCCTTACAGATGGAGATCCCAAAGCTATTTTGAGTCACACCAATGGAACTGGCAGTTGTCACCAACAACTAACTACAGAGTTGACCGACAGAACAGAGAGTTTAGAAAATGACAAAATATCTAGCTGGCAAGAGCTAAAGATAGACTTAACTAGTTGTTTTCTTTGTTTCATTTGACCAAAGTTAAGTAATTGATTTAAAGCTAATTTATACAGTTGGCATGAAGATAACTACAAGATAAATAAGGAGTTATTCTTTTTCACGCCAAGAATCAAGAATCAAAAATCAAGAAATGGTGAATATCATGTCTATATAAGAGACAAGCTTAATTCATTTCCATATGCATGGAAGGGGAGTAAATAGAAAGAGGATGCTAAAAAGAAACTGATGAAGAATATCATAATATAGTCCTGATCTATCAAGCTAAAGGAGAGATAAATAATTCTATAGACACCGACGAACATGGAAGCACAACATCATCAAGAAGAAAGTGTGGAGCACAAATAATTGAATTGATACGTTGATCAGAGAGGTAATGTACTTAAATAGATCTGAAAATATGCAATTCAAAGTTGCATTAGAAATAGGTCATAGTGTTTTAGTTTAACCATTGAACCATCAAGTCTCTTAACTGAGTAGGACTTAATAGTCTTCTATATATTGAGGTACAACCCAAGGAGTGCCAAAAAGGTTGATTCATGAAAGTAGAATTGGACTTGCCCGATACCTAATGACAGTCTAAGAAGGAGGCTGATTCAAGGATGGTAGCAATAGATGCCCGATACTAAGTGACAACCTCTATGTATAAAATCCTCTAACAAGGTCACACCTAATAGTGTGTTTGTAACCTTTAACAGGGTTGGCTCCTAACAGGTCTCACTTCATAAGAGTGAAATTTTGGGGTACCGGTCCTAGTGGTTTTTTTTACCTTAATAGCGTTTCCATGTTAAAATCCATGTGTTATGTGTGTATGGTTTATTACTTTACTGTTTTATATTTCACATATGCATTTCTGTGTTGATCGGTATACTCTGCTTATTTATTGAGTTTTGGTAAATAGTTTTATTGCTTATTGGTAATCAAAGAGAATAAGGACAAACAAGGAAAACTGACAGGTAGTTAATTATTATAAGTATTTCATGGCATGCATATTGTAGGGACTTAATAATTTGAGGTTTATTTGAATGGTGGAAAATAGTTGATGGATAAATTTTGAGGCCACTGATTCACCCTCCCCTCTCAGTTATTACTAACAACAATATCCATAAAAATCTAGTCTAAAGAAGGTCAAGGCAATGAAATTCAAACAATAGATGAAAACCAAAGCCAAAATAGGGATGAAGAGAGATAAAATATTCATACCCCAAATGACATAAGCCCTATAGAACACCAAAATGTAGTTGAATTAAACCCTAGGGAAACCTTCAGCTGCCAAAATAGACAAGGCTAAGAATAAAGATAGTGCCAAAGATACTGTAGACAGAGAAAAAACTATGAAAGGGAATTACCATACTAGAATCTTCCTCAATAGAATCACTATCCACCATGGAGCACCTAGCAACCTCTTTGCCTCTATAAATCATAGCTTAACAATAAAGGCATTCAACCCCTCACTTCTCTATAAATGGCAACCATAAAAAAGGTCAGAAACATTGCAACAATATATATCCCTATCATATACCTAATTCTAAACCCCTTATATAAAAAGAGAGGGTACAAAATTCATAGGGAGAAAAGGAATCAATCATAGAAATCTCAACAAATCATTAACGCATAAAAATAAGCACCAAGAGGAAATCCTACAAACCTCAATCTAAGAAACCATAAAATTAAAGAACTCGACTAGTGAAGGCTATTATAAGGGATCTCCATAGCCACAATAGAGAGAACAAGGCCACACACAAATTTAGGACACAACATTAACATACAAAAAAATATATATATAAATTTTCTATATTTGTGCTTCTTAATAATAATCAAGTTGTTTAACACCTTTAACATCAATTACTATCTTGTTTTAACATTGAGATTTGTCTTTACAAAGGTGGACAATGCCTCTAGGATTATTATTACTATAAAAATGATTGACATTAACTTGATTAAGATTTTTTTTCTTAAAGGTTTCATTTGTATATGGGATACCATCAAGGATATCATTCTCTTATTCCAAAATATCTTAATGAGTAGGAAAAACTTTAGGAGAGTGACTGACATAACTCATTAGTTATTTGTCTCTAGAGTGAATATCATTAAGGGAATTGTTAACCATATCAATATATTGTATCATAATATCACCTTCTTCTAGTAAGGTATTCTCATCGAGGATGTACATGTTAGGACAATACTAAATATGTTTGTCTAATGGTTCATTCCAAAGAGAGAGATCATTGAAAGAAGCGTTAAAAAATAACTTCCTACACCAATGTGTCCTAATTAAAGAGAGAACCATTGGGATATGACTAATTTAAAGGTTGATATAAGATATTATCATATATCTTAAATCCTTGTAGCCTTAGAGAACCGTCTTAGAGAAAATTATCCTTGTGAGATGGATAATTGATAGTATTCTCTTGTACTAGAATTTAATAATGAGGTAGATGGGGGTGGGGGTGGGGGGGGGGGTTGGGGGGTAAAATGGAAGGAATTATCTCATTTACCCATTCCCACATAAGATAGATTGGACCTAGAGGGTAATATTAAGAAAAAGTTCTTGTCTATTAATGG
Organism: Thuja plicata; assembly: GCA_018584345.1. Taxonomy (NCBI): domain Eukaryota; kingdom Viridiplantae; phylum Streptophyta; class Pinopsida; order Cupressales; family Cupressaceae; genus Thuja; species Thuja plicata. The sequence goes on from MU226169.1 coordinate 4,352,690, forward strand.
TGATTCAGATAGGTTGATCTGGACCAAAAGTAATTTAGGAAATTATTTAGTAATAAAGGTCTATAAATATTTGGTGGAAAGTTCCAATCCCTCCAACCCCATTCTTAATTTTTCTCTGCATAACACAATTTTTCTTAAAACTAGGGTCTTTTTGTGGTTGGCCATTCCATATAGAATTTTATCAAGTACACACCTTAAGCATCTTGGCATGACTAATACCTTCCCCTACTTATTGTGTGGTAAGGTATTGGAGGACTCCAATCATCTACTAGCAAGTTGTGATTTTTCACAAGAAGTATGGAAATGGTCATTGAGTAAACTTGGGTGGAAAGGCCCCCTCCACATCACACTAAACATGATTCTTCAACACTAGCCTTTACTACATCATGAGTCTTTCTTTTCAGTAATTTGTTGATTAATTCAAGCAACAGTAGTGTGGTGCTTGTGGTGGGAGAGAAACAAAATATTTTTTAGAAAAAAGAGTTCTTCGGTGGCTCGGGTATGCATAGAAGTGGAGAAACATGTGTTGAAAGTGGAAATACATTTTATTTCATTCAAAGGGGTAGTTATTGGGAAAATTCCTAAACAAGAAGTCAGAAAAGACATCAAGTGGAGTCCCCCTGATCCTCATCATATTAAACTAAATTTTGACTATGCTTGTAAAGGTAATCCCATAAAATATCGTGCGGGTATTGTACTTAGGAGGGAAGATAAATCTATCATGGCATCTTCCCATTGTAGGCTTCTAGATGGATAAAATAATATGGATGAGGCTAGGGATATCTTATTTGGGGTCAGAATAGAAATCCATTTAGGAGTGAAATATTTAAACATTGAAGGTGATTCCCTCCTTATTATCTCCTCTTTAACTTCCAAATTTTTAGTAAACTGGGAACTTCAATATGTCTTACAAGAAGTGATCAAACTCCTACTATTTCTCTTATAATTCACTATCTCACATTCTTATAGGGATGGTAATAAGTTTGCTGACTGGCTCTCTAATCTGGGGATGAATGGGGCTGAGCTAGACTAGGAATTGGATTATATGAGGGTGCAATGGGACAGGATTCAATTTTTTTAAAAGAAGAATGTCATTTGTAATGTATGCTAGGGGCTTACAGTGGGTTGGAGAAAGGGAAATCATCTTAAAAACTTTTATATTCATCATATTTGTACGTAAAGGTGAACATTTCTATTAGTATATGGTACTGGATCTGATGTTCAAAGAGATACGTCTTGTGTTTAAATCATGTTTCTGTCACAACCCCACCTCCTTGAATTTGGTGCTTGGCCCAAGTTACATCTTTGTGTGGGAATTGAGGTCATAAAATGTTGTGGCACCCGAAATGGATCTGTAGTATACAGGGAATGACAAAGTACAAGTTCTACTTTCTGAGATAGTCTATTTACTTGGTGAAAATGCATGCTCTCAAGATCTAGCTGATCTTTCATCTGTGTGACCTTATTTATTGTGTATCTTCACCTTTTTTCTAATGATGAATTTCAATGTCATAATGGGCTACTTAAACTTTCCATTTTTGAAACCATTCTTGGCATTTTCCTATTGTCTCCTTTACTGCTAGTGTTTGTAGGCTCTCTACTCGGTAATCATGGATTATAGATGGCTTAATCTTAGGATTTATCGACAAATGAAAGACTATGAATGCCCATTGTTGGGACCCTACTTGGGTAGGCATATGAAGGTAGCCTTCAAATCACTCCTTAGTGACATTGTGGTGGTGATCAGAAACATAATTAGTGATGGCATTCTACTTCTCGATGCCCCCAGGAAAATTTCCCACTCCCTAGTGGTGTCAATTTTCTTCTCAAACTGGTATGACATGATTCCAGATTACAAAGTGTTTATGAAAATGGCAATAAATCTTGTGAAACCAGAATTTGTTTCATATGAGGATGTCCATGTGGCACTCAGAGGGTATTCTCTAAAGGGATCTAAAGAATAGATTGGGGGCCTTTTCCCTCCTACCGAATGGGACAATAAGGAGTTTGTGTATTTTTATGACATTCTAAATCTCGCATTGGAGGGCTGAGATCTCCAACACTTTAGGTGAGAAGTAGAAAAATTCATGTATGCTTTCCTGAATGGGGTTGTGGAAAATGATTTCCTCAAGTTTGATAACCTATCATTAATCCTTGCATATGTGGAGAATGCTGGCATGGTGTCTTATTCCCCTTCTTTCCCCCCATGGTCACACTTGGCTACTTCGTTCATGACTTCTCACGTTGGGTTTGTTTCAACCAAAGGAAAGGGAAAGCTGGGAGACCCGTCGATTCTCAATTGATAGGTTTTTTTTCTTTTCTTCTTGTGGGGTTTATCCTCATTTTTTATGAGAAAATTAGGTGTTCGGTGGTAGTGTTTTGTGAAAATTAGGTGTTTGGTGGCAGTGTTAAATTGTCACGATCTTCATGTTTGTAGTTGTTTTTTGTTGTACATATTGGTTTCAGGGTTTATATTGGCATGTATTTGAGTTTAGTTCTGGTGTTGGAACATTTTGTTCTTGGTTTCCATGGTGGCCAAACTCATCATTTTTGTAAAATTTTGTATTTCAGGTTCATAGGATGGGATGTGGGGTTTTCTTCCCTGCTTCTTTCCCTCTTGAGCCCCACTGAAGTAGTGTAAAAATTTATATAAGTGTAAATATAATGGCTCTGCCATTTTTACCCCCAAAAAAATAAAAATAAAGCATATCAAATTAATTGGTACTAAATGGATCATTAAAGGCACTAAATTTTTATGAAAAGAACTTGGACATATTTTTTTTTAAAGATAGGGTTTTAAGATTTATAAAAATAAGAACTTGAAATTAAATTATCTATTTGAATGAAACAAATCTTTGGAATTAATAATCTAAACACAAATTAATGCATGAAAAGACACATTTTCTATTTTTATAATTGTTTTTAAGAAATTCAGTGCTAGAGTGTAAAAAAATTAGATGTAAGAAAAATGCAAGATGTCTTGAGTTCACAAAAATGTATTGTTGATAAATATGGCTCACTAGATTATGCATACAAACTAGAAAAATAGGCCTATCTCCCATTTGGATTACATTTATAATACAAATTCAGCAAGAGATAAGTATAAATTACTAAAACTTTTCTCAAAAAATTAAATCCAATATCACACTCTTAGTGATTCTAATTTTTTTATTCTAATAAGTGATTTATTGAATGTTTTTATAAGCTAGGTGATTCAGATATAGTCTAAAAAAATAAAATTGACTAAAATACAAAGTTTAAACTTTAGAACATGTACACAAATTAGAATAGAATTATGTTGTACAACTGTACTAAAATATGAGCCAAACTAGGGTGGTCTATATTGTCCTAGGTATCCTTGACCTTCCAAATGAGCTTCTGAACATAATGAACTATGATTGAGAGAGAAAGATCCTATATCTTTTTCCTACCAAATTTTAATTAATTCTTGGAGGACAAGGTCACCATGGCTGACTTTGACTGCTGTTTTTAGTCTTTGAGATAGTGTGTTGAGATTTTTCATTCCTATTGCATGTTATTGAACATGTAGTTGAACTTAGATCTACACATAAGGGGAGAAAAAAAGTATTTGGGGTGGTGCAAGACCACACCTAGGCTAACCTCCATGTTTTTATCATTTTTGGCTTGTACTTGAGATTGGCCAATTCAAGATAGTTAGGTTGTTTCTAGAACTTAGAAGGTATTTGCAATCTGGGCTAGGTGAGTTAGTCATTAGGACTAAGGTCACAACAATAGCCATTATTAGTAGTTTTTCAATTCCTTAGGCTTAGTTGCTAAATGTTCAATTTGAGTCATGAATGTGTCCTAAACACATAAATGAGGACATAGACATGCCTTGAGGTCTTTAATGATCTTGGATCCCTGAAATGAAGAGGTTAGAGGTCCTAAAACTTAGGGAGAATGCATAATGGTAAAGATTCCATAAGTTGTTAAAATATTGCTATGACAACATTTGCAATTATTGCAAATGTTGAATGCAAGTTTTTTATCTTTGGATCCCACTGTGAATAGGAGTGGAGAATCAAACAACAAGGCCTAGAATCATGGAAATGGAATATAATATTACCTAAGGACTCAAATCTAAGAAGGAGTCATTCATTGTAACAAGTTTTGGAGAGAGTAATACAGTCTAAAATTTTGGTTTTCTGAGAATCCCATGTTTTTCACTATGACAGTGCCATCTTATGGATTCAAAGCTTTGAATTAATGGTTTCTTTGTGTTCTTAGGATAGTTACAAGCATTATTTATTCAATAAGTTAGTTGTTTTGAGGTATTATACGGTCTTAGTTAAATTGATTTCAGTTTAGTGGACTCTCACTGGTCCTATCCTAACCAGTTAGTCAAGTTATGGCACCCCCATGAAATCTAGCTATGGGAAACACCTAAGGATTGATTTAAATGTTAGGGGAGTCATTAGTGTACATATTTTTAGGATTAGGAGTCTTAGAAAGATGGAGAGCTATTTTTACTACTAAGCCCTAGGCGAGTTGATAGTGCTCAGTTAGTAGTTTAGGATAGAAGAATTGACATGTTTCATACATGGTAAGAAAGTACTATATAGACTAAGTATAGTTTAAGTTAGGATTTAGTCTTGTCCTAACATATTGTGATGGTCAAGTTCATACCAATCACTGAGACCAAGTTTTAAGCAAGTTTTCAACTAAGTGGCAGACATTCCTAGAAATTAGGCCTATTAGCTCTATTGGACCTAGATTGTAGGAACCCTATGTACAGATGACTTAGGGAACTAAAAATATCAAAGTCTCTTGTAAAAGGATAAAGGATATCTGGATATGGGCTTAGATTTTCAATTTATTTGTAAAAATTTTGCAATAAATAGGAAAAGGTCACTGTGAAAAGCTACAAGGAAACAAGCCCTTAAGCCTCTGTGAAAATCGATTGCAAAGAGTTAAGAGATCCATCAAAATGGGATTAGATGGACTATCTACATGATGATGGACACCCCTATAATGATTCATGGATGTTAGAGTGGATTTGACACTTAGATCCTTCTAAGTGTAGGAGAGGAAGTGAAGTAACTACTAGGGTGTTAGTCTTTCAAAGGTGAAGCACAAAGTGTGAGACTCTTAGAGAAGAGTTGGATTAGGACTTAGTTAATCATCTAAGCCTAATAAGGACCTAGAGGAGATTAGGATCCTTGAAGATGATAAAGGAGATCTTCTTAGTCAATTGTGCAGGCAAACCCTTGGAACACTTACATCATATTGGTATTAGAGCTTGATTAAAGATCAGGCTTGTGGTGGATGTTTTAGCCTACTGAATCAGTGGGAGATAATACACCATTTGAATCAGTAGAGGAAAAATCCATGGTGACTAACGCTGAGTTAGCCCAAAAGGTGGATGAGCAAGAAGAAGACAAAAAGTTGTTAAGAGAAAGAATGTCTCAAATGGAGAAACTCTTGGGAGAAGTCCAAGACAAAGCTAAGAAGATGAAAGATAAGATAGATCAGTTTAGAAGAAGAAGAAGCAAGGGAAAAGGGAGTGGATGTAGAAGTGGAAGTTCTGGGACCCCTAAACCTGTCAGTGATCAAGAACCCTTTTTAAAGGCATTGAAGGCCTTATGTGGCAAAGGTGTAGAGGGTGTACCACTTTTTAGTGGAAAAATAGATCTAGATTCTATTATGGATTGGATTGACAGCATAGAGAACCATTTCAAATGTGATGGTATCATAGAGGCCCAAAAAGTGAGTGTGGCCAAGTCAAGTTTAAGGGGATCAGCTCTCACATGGTGGAAGTTTGTTCAAATTGAGAGGAAGAAATAAGGAAAGAGTCCTATAGTCTCATGGAAGGGAATGGTGACTAAAGTCAAGAAGACTTACTTACCTGATGATTATGAGGTTCAAATGCATAGGAGAAGACACAATCTTAGACAAAAATATTTGGATGTCCAAGCATACACTGAAGAGTTCCAAAAGTTGTGCTTAAGGTCACAAGTGGTGGAGGATGAAAGCATCAAGCTAGCTAGATACTTGAATGGACTCAAATGATCTATTCAATAAGACATGAGTATTGTGAACTTCAAAACCATTTTCCAATGTTATCAAATGGCCTTGAAGATAGAGGAGAAAGGAAAAAGAAATCAAGAGAAAATCTCTAAAGGAAAAGGTAGAGGAAGGGATAGTAGAGGATCAAGAGGTGGCAATGGTAGAAGAATTTCAGAATTAAGGTCACAAGGAGAAGTCAAGTATAGTGAGCATAAAGAAGGAAGTTTGAGTAGAGGTGGTAGAGGAAGGAACTCAAATTTTAGAGGTAGAAGTGGTGGATAAGGAAGAGGCAATTACTTTGCCAATATGAAATGTTACCATTGCAACCAAATGGGACACCCTACCTATAGGTGTGTAGAGAAGGATAGTACTTCTCAAGGAGGTAAAAAGAGAGATAATTTAGTTCATGAAGAGACAAATGCAGCAGAGAGACACTATGAGGTACCAGTGAATTCCGAAGAAGGTGAGAACCTCATGATGAGGAGAACATTGATCAAGGAATCAGTAAAGGAGGAGCCAAGCCAAAGGAGGTCTCTATTCAGAATCAAATGTAAGGTGATGGGAAAAGTATGTAGAGTCATTCTAGACTTAGGGTCTACTAACAACATTATGTTAGAGGAAGTAGTCAGCAAGTTAGGCGTGACAAGGATACCTCATACCAATCCTTACAAGGTCACATGGCTCAATAAGGGACAACATGTCTTAGTCAATGAGAAAGCATGGGTAGAGTTCTCTATAGGGATATATAAGGACAAGGTTCTATGTGATGTGCTTCCCATGGATTCATGTCACTTTCTCTTAGGAAGGCCATGGCAATCTAACCACCAAGCTATCCATGATGGAGTGAAGAACTCCTATACATTCAAGAAGGATAAAGTAACTTTCAAAATCCAATCATTGTTAGAAGATGAAGATGTGAAGACATCAGGTCCTAATGTACTAATGGTGAGTGAAAATGAATCCATAGAAGCCATGGAAGAAGGAGAAGGAGTTGGCTATGCATTGGTGCTAAGACCAAGAGAAAATAATGAAGAAAAAGGAGACTAGAAGTCAGAAATACCTAAAGAGATACAAAGTATGTTGCAGACTTATGAAGGCATAGTAAGTGATGGACAACCATAAAAATTACCCCCTACAAGAGCCATAAGTCACAGGATAGGCTTCATACCTGGAGCTACCATGCCTAATAAGGTATCCTACAAGATGACACCTCAACAAAATGAGGAAATTGCTAGGCAAATAGAAGAACTCCTTAACCAAGGCCTTATCAAGAAAAGCATTAGCCCTTGTGCAGTACCAACTATGCTATCACCAAACAAAGGTGGAACATGGAGACTTTGTACTGATTCAAGAGCCATAAAGAGGATAACCATTAGGTATAGGTTCCCAATATGTAGGATTGAAGACCTAATGGATTGTCCAGGTGAAGCTAAGTACTTTATTAAGATAGACTTGAAAAGTGGCTATCACCAAATTAGGATACATGAGGGAGATGAATGGAAGAAAACATTCAAAACCAATGAAGTTTTGTATGAATGGCTTGTCATGCCATTTGGACTATCTAATTCCCCCTCTACATTCATGAGGCTCATGAATGAATTCTTCAAAGACTACATTGGCAAATTTGTAGTAGTATATCTTGATGATATACTGATTTATAGTAGGATAAGAGAGGAGCATCTTCAACACCTTGGGACTGTCTTCAAGAAGCTGCATGAAGAGAAGTTGATGATTAACTTGGAGAAATGTGAGTTCATCAAAACAGAGGTAGTGTACCTTGGGTTTGTTCTCTCTCATGGAAATCTGAAAATGGACAAGAGTAAAGTGGAAGCCATCATGAATTGGCCTACTCCAAGGTCAGCAATAGAGGTAAGAATTTTTCATGGTCTTGCTTAGTATTATAGGAATTTTATGAGGTAGCTCAGTGCTTTTTGTCCTCCCATGTTGGACACAATCAAAGGAGGGATGAAGACCAATTTTGCATGGAATGAACAAGCCAAGAAGAGCTTTGAGTTGTTGAAGGAAAAGATTGCTACCCAACCTATGTTAGTCTTGCAAAGCTTTGAGAATATTTTTACTATTGAATGTGATGCAAGCAACATAGCTATTGGGGCTGTCCTAGGCCAAGAGGGTAGACCAGTAGCATTTCATTCAGAAAATTTGAGTGAAGAAAAGAAGAAGTATTCTTCTTATGATCTTGAGTTGTATGCATTGGTTCAAGCTTTGAGAAATTGGAGGCACTATTTGTTACCCAAGGAGTTCATTGTCTATTCAGACAATCAATCTTTAAGTTTTCTAAATTCTTAAGAGAAGTTGAGCCACAAGCACATGAAATGGGTGGAATACCTACAAGCTTATACCTTTAATATAAAAAAAAAAGAAAGGTGTCCTCAATAAAGTGGTAGATGCATTGTCTAGAAGAGCCCTTACCATTCAAGAGGTTCAATTCAAGAGCATGGGAATAGATCACTTCAAGGATCTATATGCTGAAGATGAGGACTTTGCACACATTTACAAGGTATATGCTGAATACAAGAACCATTTTCATAGTAAGTATGCTGAATATACATTGCAAAGCAATATTTTGTTCAAGGGAAATCAGTTATGTGTCCCTAGAGGCTCTATTAAGGAGAATATGATTCAGGAAAAGCACAATGGTGCATTGAGTGGTCACTTTGGGATCACAAAGACACAAGAACTTTTTCAAAGGTTCTACTATTAGCCGAGAATGAACCTTGATGTTAAGAGGTATGTGGAAAATTGCATTGTATGTCAAAGAGCCAAGGGTACTTCTTCAAATGTTGGTCTTTACCAACCACTACCTATTCCCACTAGGCCTTGGGATTGCTTGAGCATAGATTTATGTAGTTGTGGACAGATTCAGTAAGATGGCTCACTTTGTGCCATGTGAGACCACTAATGATGCCAGCCAAATATCTTCTCTCTTCTCCAAAAAGATAGTAAGAATCCATGGGTTATCTAAGAGCATTGTGTCTGATAGAGACACCAAATTTATGAGTCATTTTTGGAAGACTCTTTGGCAAAGATTAGGAACTAATTTAGCCTTTGGGTCTACCTACCATCCCCAAACTAATGGTTAGACCAAAGTGGTGAATAGAAACCTTGGAAATCTACTCAGGTGCTTGACAAAGGAGTATGGACAGCAATGGGATCAATTGATTTTATAGGCTGAGTATGCCTACAATGACACCATCAATATATCAATAGGGAAGAGCCCCTTTGAGATAGTATATGGATTACATCCTAGAGGAGTCTATGAGTTGAGAGACTTGAAGGATGGAGTGAAGGAAAGTGGATATGGAGATGATTTTTCTTGTGCAATGCAAGAGATACATGAGACAATGAGGAAGACTTTGGCTGAGAACACCTTGAAACACAAAACCAAGGTTGATGAGAGTAGAAGAACAATTTAGTTCAATGTGGGTGACTTGGTCATGGTACATCTTAAAAAATAAAAACTTCAAAAGGAAGTCCCTCACAAGTTGCAGATGAGAAGGATAGGTCCCTATCCTATCTTAGCTAAGTATGGTGATAATGCATTCAAAGTTGAGCTCCCGAAAGACAGTGGATTGTCACCTATTTTTAACATCGTAGACTTAGTCCATTACAAAGGACTACAACAAGACATGGATCGGAATCTCAAGGAAATAATTAGAGATGTGGAAGATCTCCAATTACCCTCTGCTACAGTCACAGGAGATGATAGTGTATGGGCTACTAGAGTCTACAAACAGACTCAAACCAAAGCATACAAGGAACACTTGATAAAGAAGCATGATCAAATGGATACTGATGCAGTATGGGTCAAAGAATCAGAGTTCAAAAAGATAAGGATTGATCCAAGCATCCTCAATCCAAGGGTGGATTGATCTTTTTTTTTGGGGGAGGATGGTGCAGGAGCACACCTAAGCTAACCTCCATGTTTTTATCATTTATGGTTTGTACTTGACATTGGCCAAGTCAAGATAGTTAGGTTGTTTCTAGAGCTTAGAAGGTCTTTGCAATGTGGGCTAGGTGGCTTAGCTATTAATACTAAGGTCACAACAATATCCATTGTTAGTAGTTTTCAATTACTTAGGCTTAGTTTCTAAATGTTGGATTTGAGTCATGAATGTGTCCTAAACACATAAATGAGGACATAGAAATGCCTTGAGGCCTTTAATGATCTTGGATCCTCAAAATCAAGAGGTTAGAGGTCCTAAAACATAGGGAGAAGGCATAATGGCATAGATGCCAAAATTTGCTAAAATGTTTTTTTTTAAAGCAAAAGTGGGCTAGCCACTGAATATATTTATTAATATAAGCTGGTTCAAGAGCTCATCCGGGAAAGAACCAGCAAGAAAACCTAGAATCCTTTCTCAATTACAATATAGCATAATGTTAATGACAATACAAAAAATTTAAATATTTACATTCAAAGAAAAAATCACCAACTAAATACATCGAGCAGTGTTTACAGCGTGATCCTTCCAAAATTTTTATCAACTCAGACCTATTATAGCATCAAATGTAACATACTTCAAAATTGAACACACTCGAGTTACCAACTATATCATTTAATATACACATCTACAAAAATTAGCACACGCAAGGTACTACCATCAAGTACTTGTTTTATTCTTCCATTGCAAAATCATCTCTAGACTGGTGTGAGTGATGTGACCAATCCATAGACCAAACATTTGCAACATCCTCTATTGTAGTCATCTCCCATCTACAATCAGCCTCATGCTTCTGCTCAGATGATGTTGTAGACCGTGGTACCCATCCTGTAGAAAACCCAGTTGGTTCTGGTGAAGGGGAGGTGGCTTCCCATTAGCTCCCCTATGCTTCATGGATTTTTCCTTCACTACCCAAGTTGGGTGCTGCAGCCAACTCCCATTCCAGTCGGTGGGGATCTTGTACAATGGGAAATTTATCCAATACCCATGTATCTTCTCACTGTGGTGAGGATATTATTCCCCATCGCTGCCCTGAAACCCACAAATTGGTGCCCGAGTTTTCTTTCTGCCACACATGAGGTCGATGGGGGTTAATGTGCCTCGGCATCATGGGGAGTTTGGTAACCCCAAAAGGTTCGTCAGTGTGAGTATCGTAGCCATTGTTTTACCATCCAGAAGTGAGCCTAGGACATGGCCATTCTCTTGGAATGTGCTTTTCATAATCTATGCATTTTGCAATTTTATTTCCCTCTTGGCTCCATTAAACGTAGTTAGAAATCCATGGTTATGCAGTAATTGATGTATAGTAAACAAACCTCCAATCAACGCTCGGCCATTCCAGAGGTCGTAATTTTGGATAGCATGCTTGATTTTGTTGGAAACCCAAAATTTCTTATGAACCACTTTGAATGCCAAACTTTCTAGAAAACGTGGGGACTATAGCAGGTCCATTGCATTCAACAAAAATATTGAAACTACCTATGAAGGAAACAAAAAATGCTTGAATTTTGGGGTGAAATTTTCATGGCCCGTTACATGCATGATTGCATGTTGAATGATAGTGGAATGCACTAGAAACATTTCTTCCATCATAGGGACATTGATGCACATTGGAAGCACATCTTCATTTATATTGGGCGGCAATCAAATTCTAAAGTTTTTTGGCAATAATTCGGAATGAAGGGTAGCACAAGATTCACAACTAACACAGATCTCTGCCATACTCTCCAAATTAAAATTATTGTGCCATACACTATGTTGTGAAGGGTCTAAATAGGGTGTGCAATATAATCTAGTGGCATCATTGAGACACATAATTGAGTGGATCTTGATGCTAATTAAACTTGATTTGACAATTATTGCACTCACTTTTGGGCCTTAATCCATCTGTAATCAGCCATGTGAAACTAGAATTCTATATCCTAGCTTGAGTTGTTGACACGAGCAAGGAAGATGACCACAATAAGTTCTAGGTTCCATTTTTTGAAATGGCAGCCGATGCATCATTGTTGCTTTAAATAGATGTACTTCCATTGTCAACTTGGAATCTACATGGAGCCTTTTAAAAATCTCTGTCCATTCTGGAATCCAATTCCCACATGGGAAATTTTTAATCATCTGGTACCAAGCTCTCACACCGTGTCACATGAAAAAGCTTCATTAGTATCTTACTTCACCTTCGTACATTTGCCCACTGTGGTTACCACATGCCCTTGAGTGTGTATGTTGATGTCATAAATGTGTGTTTGAAAACAATGTCTTGGCACATGTATATTATGCAGCTATGGGTATGTATTAAATACATTTTCTGCATCATTATTTATAATGCTCAATTTTTCCCACTAACCTACTTAATTCACACATCTCTGCTAGGATCACACTTGGCATTTTAAGTGTAATATCCATACCATGACTACCTAATTTGGATAGATAATTTGAAACCAATTTTCCTTCCCACAATGTATGAGAGAGGAATGAGTTGGAAAAGCTATCTAGTATTTGCCAAATTTTCTTCAAAATGTATTCTAATTACCTGTTATGGGTAATTCTTTTGATGCAGGAATTAATTATAACCATGGAATCTCCTTCGATATGTATGTCTGTGATTCCACATTGTTTTTCCAGAATTATCCCTGCAAGCATTGCTTGCACTTCTTCTATATTATTCAACCCTACTGGAAATGGGGAGGCAATGCATGTGACTAGATTGCCCTGTGAATCCCTCATACATGCACCTAGGCCTGATATTCCCAGATTGCCACATGATGTACCGTCAAAGTTTATTTTCATTACCTGCTGATCGAGGGGATGCCATTTGATATTTGATCTATCTACTTGACCTGGTATCTTTTAAGATGCTCCCCATCCTATTGGTATGTTGAGGCTCCCCCAAGTTCTCATCATAATGTTGTCCCATGAAGACACTACTAGGTTGTATTGACACCTAAAGATGCTAGCATTTACAACTTCCATTATTGATTTTTCTAAACCTTGTAGAGCTGTTTCTAGCTTTGACTACTCATTTTGAAAGATCCTTTTATTTCATTCCCACTAGATTGACCATATAATAAGTGCTGGTGTACACTTCTAGATATTAGCAAATAGTGAGTCATGATGCAATTCAGGCAAGGACTGAAATAAGTCCAACAATTTATTGGGTAGAGGAGTGTAGAAACATAGTCTTTTAAGGACAAATGTCCAAAATTCATATGAAAAGGGACATTGCAATAGAAAATGATCAACCATCTCAATCTAATCATCACACAATTTACACTTAAAGGCTTGTGCAATGCAGAATTTTTGTAGTCAGTCGCTGGTGAGAATCCTATTTCTTAGTGCTAGCCATGCAAAGCACCCTGCCTTAGACAAAACAACATGGTTCAACAAAAAATTGTATTCTCATTCCTAGGCCTTATCATTTTCTAAGTTATTAATAATTCTATAGCCCTCTTGAATAGAATAATTTCCATTTTTTGTAGGGGCCCATACCAGCCTATCTACTTTGTCTAACAAATAGATCTACCTAACTGTAAGTATATTTATCAATACTTAGGATGTTGTCTTGAAAGGTTCAGCTCATCCGGATCCTTCCAAATGACTTTGTCTAAATATTTTTTAACAGCCAGTATGTAGTTATTGAGGTAGATGCCCCATTTTTTTTCTGTAATGTTTATAATATCTTGTGGAATCTCTAGAGATAACAAGGCAGGTTGGCCACTCCAAGAGTCTCTCCAAAATTTAACACTTGATCTGCTATTTACCTCCCATGTAACATAATTGTAAACCAATTCCCTAGTTGACATCATGAAGTTCTAGATTGTAGATCTAGTGGGTGGTTATACCAAAGAGAGAAATCTTGAAGGGTTTTGGTTATCCAAGTATTTTCTTTGCATGATTTGAAACCATTTATTATTTGGTTTAGTGTACATTTTCCACACAAGCTTTCCCCCAAAAGCTCTACTCCTGTTATGTAGATCATGTAGTCCTACACCTCCTCTAGTTGGTCCTTGTGACATATCTTGTAGTGAGATGAGAAAGATCTTCTTTTCATTATTCATGTTCCTTGTCCATAAGAATTCTTTGATTACTTTTTGTATTTGATGTATAATGGAGGATGACGCTTTAAGGACAACAAGATAGTAATTAGGGATTACTGAGAGAACAGACTTGATGAGAAGGATTCTTCCCAATAGAGATAACCACCTAGCCTTCCAGGCCAAAACTCTATTTTTTATTCTTTCCATGACTGAGGACCAGTAGCTTGATTTATTAGTTCCCACAAAGAAAGGGATCCCTAGGTAAGTTGATCACAAAATGTCAACCAACAACTATAGGATTAAGACAATCCTATTCAATATAATCTGATTAGTGTTGAACAAGTAAATCTATGACTTTTGAGCATTCACTTTCTTCCCTGAGGCTGCAGAATAGAGATCTAAAACATATTTAATTTTCCTGGCTTCTTTCACATGGGATTTACCAAACAGTAATGTATCAGCCGCAAATAAATAATGTGTAACTGATATACCTATATCTCCAATCTGAGCACCGATCAAAAACCCTAATGATTGTTTCTTCTTGATTGTTCTACTCAATGCTTCTGCCATTATAATGAACAAAATGGGAGACAAAGGGTCTTAATGTTGAGCACCTTGAGTAGAAGAGAAGAAGCCCTCTGTTGTTTTATTGATGATAATTGAAAACCTAGCCCATGTAATACATGCCCTTATCCATTTACACTAATTCCTCTATAACCCAAAATGATTAAAGACTTGAAAAATAAAGTTCCAACATACTCTGTCATAGGCCTTCATCATGTCTAGTTTGATGACAAAGTTGGAGGACTGGTTTTCATTAATCTAATGGAAGACTTCGTGGGCAACCAGGGCTCCTTCCATAGTTTCCATTCCTAGAACAAAGCCTCCCTGTTCTTGAGATATAATTGATGGGATGAGATGTTGGAGTCTCAAGTAGATGGCTTTGGTTATAATCTTGTAAGCTATATTGCAAAGAGATATGGGGCGGAAATATGCAAATGTTTTTGGGTTTTTTAACCTTTGGGATGAGAGTAATGTTTGTAGTGTTAAAGTATATCAGCATAGCCTTGCTTTTTCATGATTCTTCTACTGCTGCTAGCAATTCCCAGCCAATAATCTACCAGCATGTTTGAAAAAATAGTGTTGTGTAACCATCCGAGCCCAGAGCTTTGTCTGGAGGTAATGAGAAAACTACATGCCTGAGTTCCTAAATAGTAAAGGGGGTTATTAGGATGTCATTATCTTTCTATGTGATTAATACTGAAATGGCTTCCAGTATTTCATCCAATTGTTCTTGTGATGGAGAGGGGTCCTGGATAGGGGAGAGGAGGTTCTTGTAGAAATTGACCCCTTCTTGTTGAATATCATGAGCATTTGTTAGGACCTTACCCATTGTATATTCTGAGATGGTAAAAATTGTGTTGGCTGCTAGCTTCTGCTTGGCTGAGGCATGGAAAAAATGTGTGTTCTTATCCCCTTATCATATCCAAATCTCATGGGATTTTTGTCTCCAATATTCTTCCTCCCTACTACATAACTCTTCCCATTCCTGCTGTAATTCTTTCTTCTTGAGGGATGTGCCATTATCCATACCTTGTTGTATGGTATGCTCATATATGTCTGCTAGCTTTTGCTTTACTATATATTTTTGTTAGAAATTTTTTTTGAACACTTGCTCATTCTATTTTTTAATGTGGCCTTTGATCTATTTGAGTTTCATGAAAAACTGATGCATTTTTTAACCATCCACAAATGGAGAGCTAACCCACCATTTTTTATTAGACGGATGAAGCGTGGGTGTCAAAGGCACATTCCTGCAAACTTAAAAAAAGGTTTGTGACACCTAGGTGTGACTGCATTATCAATAGACAACACTATTGAAAAGTGATCAGAGCCTGGAAGAGATAGCATTTCTGATTGAAATTGAATATTAAATAAGCTTCCAATCTTGTGAAATTGGGAACCTATCCAATCTAGATGCCATTTTTGCAGAATTAGCTCTCTTATTCATCCAAGTGAAGGAGCCATTTGTTGGGACCACATCCATTAAGTTTTTTTCATTCAGAAAAGGGCAGAAATCTTGTATGGTTCTTGGTGGGGGACATATTCCACCAACTTTTTCCTCCATCCAAGAATAGCATTGAAGTCTCCTCCTAATACTACATTGTGATCACTATGAATTTGAATTAAGTGTGTTAAGTGTGCCCATAGCTTCTATTTATCCTATGTGGAAGTAGGCCTATAAACATTAATCAACACAAAAGAGAAGTCATAATTGTTCACATCTAAAAGTTTCCAATTAGAATCCTTCCCAAACAATCTCCCTTGGATGTTCTTCGGGTTCCATAAGATAGCCAATCCTCCAGAGGATCCAGTCCCTTACTGGTGTATAGAGGCCCAAGAAGCCCAATTTCTAATCTATTTTGTATAGTTTTCTTGAGACATTTTTTTTCTTGCAATACGACAATATCTGCGTGAATAGAATCAATCATCTGTTTGATTCTATGCTATGACAATGTTTGCAATTATTGCAAATGTTGCATGCAACTTTGTTATCTTTGGATCCCCTTATGAATAGGAATGGGGAATTGACCAACAAGGCCTAGCATCATGGAGATGGAATCTTATGTTACCTAAGGACTTGAATCTAAGCAGGAGTCATTCATTGTAACAAGTTTTGGAGAGAGTAATACAATCTACAATTCTGGATTTCTAAGAATCCCATATTTTTCTTTGTGACAATGTCATCTTATGGATTGAAATATTTCAATTAATGGTTGCTTTGTGTTCTTAGGATAGTTACAAGCATTCTTTATTCAATAAGTTAGTTGTTTTGAGGTAGTATACGGTCTTAGTTAAATTGATTTCAGTTTAGTAGACTCATTGGTCCTGTCCTGACCAGTCAGTCAAGTTATGGCTCCCCCATGAAATCTATCCATGGGAAACACCTAAGGATGGATGGAAATGTTAGGGGAGTCAGTAGTGTACATTTTTTTAGGATTAAGAGTCTTAGAAAGATGGAGAGCTATTTTTACTACTAAGCCCTAGGTGAGCTGATAGTGCCCGGTTAGTGGTTTAGGATAGAAGAATTGACATGTTTCATACAAAGGAAGAAAGTACTGTACGGAATAAGTACAATTTTAGTCAAGGTTTAGTCTTATCCTAACATATTGTCATGGTAGAGTTCATACCAATCACTGAGACCAAGTTTTCAGCAAGTTTTCAACTAAGTTGCAGACAGTCCTAGAAATTAGGCCTATTAGCCCTAATGGAGCTAGATTGTAGGAACCCTATGTACGGGTGACTTAGGGAACTAAAAATTTAAAAATCTCTTGTAAAAAAATAAAGGGTATCTAGAAATGGGATTAGATTTTCAAGTTCTTTGGAAAAGTTTTGCAAGAAATAGGAAAAGGTCACTATGAAAGGCTACAAGGAAACAAGCCCTATTAAGCCTCTTTGAGACTAAAGTTGAAACTTGATTGCAAAGAGTTAAGAGATCCATCAAAATAGATTCAAATGGGATTAGATGAAAAATATACATGACGATGGAAACCCCTGTAATGATTCATGGATGTTAGAGTGGAGTTGACACTTAGATCCTTCTAAGTGTAGGAGAGGAAGTGAAGTAACTACTAGGGTGTTAGAGTTTCAAAGGTGAAGCACA
Source organism: Thuja plicata (assembly GCA_018584345.1). Classification (NCBI taxonomy): domain Eukaryota; kingdom Viridiplantae; phylum Streptophyta; class Pinopsida; order Cupressales; family Cupressaceae; genus Thuja; species Thuja plicata. Next base: position 4,370,380 of record MU226169.1, read on the forward strand.
AAGTGTGAGACTCTTAGAGAAGATTTGGATTAGGACTTAGTTAATCATCTAAGCCTAATAAGGACCCAGAAGGAGATTAGGATCCTTGAAGATGACAAAGGAGATCTTCTTAGTCAATTGTGCAAGCAAACCCTTGGAACACTTACATCAGGGGGATATATATAGTGGGTTTATTTAGTCAAGTCCAAAAAGGGGATTCAACCCGATAGTGTTGATTAATTGAAATAGAAATCTAAATTAAAATTTTTGAATGTAAGTACTTGATTTGACGTGATTATTTGTCTAATTAATGATGCAGTGTTCTTAGTATAAGTCTATATGTTGGTGCACTAACATACTTAAAATTTATTGTAATCATAAACAAAATAATAATTGATAATGCCATGAAGCAGTACTTTTGTCCGTCAATTAGATCTTCACTTGAGCTGATGTCTCAAGATGAGTTCCCATGATCAGATGTTGCAAGATGTGATGTTGAAATGATTTGAGGAGTCCTTATATAGGTATACCAAAGTGAAATCACCTTTTGGATCACTAAGAAAAAATGAAATGTATGCATGAGGGGTAGGTTTAAATAGGGTAATGAAAAAATATTGCAATATTTCAATTTTGGGAGAAAGGCCCGAGACTATACTTAGTTTCCTTGGAAACCATAGTCGAACAAGGTTGGTCGACAGTCTAATTCAAGACTAAAATTTATGAAATATTTAGGGATGCAAGATAATATAATCTAGAGGCCCCGGTACCATTGGTATCAAGAAATATGATGTTCAGATAGGGTAAAATGTGTTTAGAAAATTTTAATTATATACATAATATAAAATAAATTAAAATAAAGGGCACACCTATAATTAAGGGTCATTGATGTGATAAAGTTGAAGATGAGTCCTAGTAGTAATTTAAATTAATAAATGTTTTAATAAGCATAGGGGAATGCAAAATACTAAAATGAGTGAGCTAGTGAAATTGAACACCCTAAATAAAATATTTCTACAATTTATGAGTCTACACCTATCACCCAAATTTGGGCCAAAAATTGGGACTCTAAGGCTAGATGATGAAAGTTACTCCACATCCAAAAATGGTTGTAGGACATAATAAACTGGCCAAAATAACCCTAGACAGAACAACCCGGTCACAATAACCCAAAGAAAAAATAACACAAGGTCATAATAACCATAGGCAAAATAACCTGTGGTCAAAATAATTAATCAAGAAAATATCACCGTAAGAATATAGACAAAGTAAAAAAAAATTTTATCAATTACGTGTATGTTGCTGAAAAAAATTATTATTCAATTTTTTAATAAAAGTGTCAAATTATGAGTGATGGCTCTTATGTAATCTAAAATGTTATGGTTCTCATAACCATCAACCAATGTTTTTAGTCACTCTTTGAGTTCATTGTATTATTTCCTGCTTGGTTTCCCAGTGTGTCTAGCCTTATATTTCTCTATTTTATTATCTTGAAGGTCCTATTCTTTTTGACTTCTTTAATTAGTTTCCAAATGGAGTTGTGTAATTCTTCAAGTAATTCACTAAATCCTTTATGTCATTCCTCGAGAGTATTATTTTTTTGGGGAAGATCTTCTTGAAAATTTGAATGGATATTCCACATTGTGATTGTTAACTTCAGTGATCATTTGTTGTGTCTTCTGGTTAGTCTTCCAATCCACGTGTTTTTGAAATAATCAATTTTGACCTGTCAAGTCTCCTCATATTCTGTATAATAAGGAGATTGTAGAAGTGTTTTAAATGCATCAATTACATCTATCTGAGGCACAAAATATAATGCAATAATTTTCTTCATCTCAAATACAAATACAGATGAAGAATAACTGATTAAATGTTTGAAGATGTTAAGTTGATCATCACTGAGCTGTAGAAAGTTAATGCAATACATTAAATCAGTTAATGTATTGTATTGTCATTGTTGTCAACTTGATATAATCTGATTGGTTATATAAATATTTTCAAAGACTTCAAAGAACCAAAGAGATAAAGGTTATGTTATCAGTAGTGCATAAAATTTCAGTATATACAAAATGACTACAAACACTACAAACGATGGATAGAGAACCCTAAGAAGAGTCACAATGATACTGGAGCAAGTTACCTGAGCAAGAATTACTGAGGAGAACCAAAGTGATACCCGAGAAAAAGTCAAATTCATAGTGTTTCCCGACAGACAGGAAACCCCGACGGACACAAATGCCCGAGGACAACTGAAGTCAAGATTGAGCAAACAAGGAATTAAACACCGATCAGAACTAAAGTTTAGAAATGAAAAAATACTTAGTTGGCAAGAGCTAAAGATGGAATTAACTGACTAATTATAATTTTTTCATCGACCAATTAAAATCTAGATATTTAAAGACAATTTTATTCTAGTTGTCAAGAAGAAATCTCTGAGATAAAACTAAAGCAATCTTTAAAGCAAGAATGGTGAGATTTTTGGATCATGTCAAGAAAAAGAAAGACAAGGACTTAGAAATGGTGAAATCATGTCTATAAAAGAGACAAGATAATTCATTATGAATTGGGGGGAATAGAAGAGGATGCTGAAGAAATTATTGGTGAAGATAAGAAGTTTTCATACAGACCTGATCAAACAAGCTGAAGGACAGAGCTAAGATTTCTACGGACACCGAGAAGAAATAAGTGGAGCAAAGGAAAATACAAGAAACATTGATCAGAAAGGTATTATGAGCTTACAATAGATCTGAATATCTACAAGATTAAGTTGTATTTATGAACAAATAATATATTGATGAAGTTTAACCATTGATTCATAAAATCTCTTAATGGAGTGGCATTTAAACAATCCTTTATATATTGAGATACATCCCAAGGAGCATCAAAATGTTTCTCATGAAGATAGCATAGTGGATGCTAGATATCAAGTGACAAACTATTATATTTAAATCTTCTAACAAGGTCGCGCATAACAGTGTATTTGTAACCATTAACAAGGTTGGTTCTTCATTGAGATCACTTTAAAAGAGTGAAAATTTAGGGTGACCAGTCCCAAGTTGTTTTTCCCCTAACAAGGTTTCCACGTTAAAAATCCATGTAGAAAATATGTATATGGTTCATTTATTTGATATTTTTCTTTACACATTACTAAAAAAAGATTGATCAGCAAACACTAAGTTATATACTGTATTTCAGTAAAAACTAGACTGGTATTCGGTAAATCTTAAGAAAAATGATAAACAGTGTATTCCGCGTAGTACTTATTTGATAAGATTATTTAAAGGCATACTAGGATTGGAGATAACTAGAGGTTTATACTTGTGATATAATGTTTGGGTTGATTTATTGGATTAATTATTGAGGCAGCTGATTCACCCTCCCTCACAGTTATTATAACAAATGGTATCAGAGCTTGTGTGCTTAGAAAGGGAGTTTAAAGACTCAAGAACAAGATCACAAGATGATAAAAAGGGATTTTCCTAAGTTTAACAAAGACAACTTTGTATCACAGCGAAGCAGGATAAGACTCCACCTATCAAGTATTGGAAATGATATTACTGAATACTTGGATACTGAATATTTGTTGCCTATTAGACCTCACACACTTGATCAATTGAGAGAAAACCATGAGCACAATTATATGATGATAGAAATTTCTTCCTCACTTTCAGATGCTCAATTTGAAGATGTCAAAACATGCACCACTACAAAGAAAATGTGGGAAAAATTAAAGCTAGTACATAGAGGAGTTGCAAATGTGTGAAGCGCTAAGGCAGAAAGCCAAAAAGGAAATTTTGATGACCCAAGAATGAAAGAAGGAGAAAAAATCACTCAATGTAGCTGAAGAATCAAAGAGGTAGTTAATGCTATTCGAGGAGTAGGAGGTGTACTTGAAGAAGAAATAGTGGTAAGTAAAATCCTAAGTACCTTACTTCCTATGTATGCTATTAGAGTATCTGCTATACAAGAAATGAGAGGAGTAGAAAATAACAATGTTACTCTAGATAATTTGGTTGGTAGACTTATTTCATTTCAAATAATAACTTTGACAAAAGTGTCTTACCATATATTAAGCATGCATTCAAATATTCTTTGAAAATAAGTAACTCAAGTTATAAACACACTATGAGAAATGATAGTGAAAGTGATAGTGATGACCAAGAACTTGATGAGATTGAAGCACTAATGGCTAGAATATTACAGAGAGGCAAAGGTAGATAAAAATTTAAATTACCATTGGTATGTTTTAATTGTAAAGAGATTGGACACATTGCTGCTAGATTTCCTAAAAAAAGAAAAGAAGACAGAAACAGTAACACATCATATGAAAGTAAGTTTGGTAGAGGTGATGACAAAGATTACCGAAGCAAATGAGAATCTGATAGAACAAAAGACTGAGACTATAAGGACAAAGGGAAGAAAGCTTGTTATCTCTCTGAGAACAAAGCTGAGAGTACTAACACCAAATTTGATGAAGATATTGAGGTGTTATTTGTTGCCATGAAGGATGATTCAGACAAAGTGGAAAGGTATGTTGAGACTGCACTCATATCTAAGGTTAGTAAAAATTATGTCTCGATTATTGATAGTTGTTGTACTCATCACATGACTAGAGAGAAGGAAAATTTTGAAACTTTTGAGTATTATAATGGTGGATTAGTAAGAATGTGTAATGACTCACCCTGTTCGGTTGAAAGTAAAGGAAACATAATGTTGAATAATTTGATTAGATGTGAAAATGGATATTGGTTGAAAAGACTTAACTATAACCATATGAATAACATAGCTCACTGAGTTGCATTTGAGAAAAAAAAGGAAAAGATCTTTAATGAATCAGGTTGGTTGATCGAAATTGGTGAACACACAAAAAGGTAACCTATTTTGTCTTGATAATATAAACACCACTTGTTTTATGGCTAGAAATGAAGACATATGGTTGTGACATAAAAGGTTATGTCATGTGAATTTTGAAAACATGATTAGGATAAGAATTAAAAGGAAAGTAAGAGTCTTACCGAGCATGTCAAAACCAGACCATGTTGTGTAAGAATTGTCAAAAAGGAAAAATGACAAAGTCTAGTTTCAAGAGAAAAACCTACACATCTAATGTCATTATAGAATTAGTCCATACTTATCTATGTGGACCAATGAGAACAAAGAGTTACTATGGTGATAGATACTTCATTATCTTTGTTGATGATTATTCTAGAAGGATGAGAGTTATGTTCTTAAAATAGAAATAAGAAGAATTCAAGATGTTTAGATGGTATAAAGCTATTGTAGAAAAAAAAAGTGGTAAGCAACTGAAATTCTTAAGATCTAATAGAGGAGGAGAATTTATTTATGATGAACTCACTAACTTTTGTAATGTGAAATGAATTTGAAGACAGGTTTCTGTACCAAGAACATCACAACCAAATGTGATTGCTGAAAGAGGGAATAGATCCATTGTTGATTGTGCGAAAACAATAACTATTGAGAAAGGCATCACTCGAACATTATGGAGAGAAGTTGTCAGTACTATTGTCTACACATTGAACAAAGTTCAATTGAAGAAAGACACAAATAATAAACCTTATGAGCTATGGTACGGATACACACACAAGGTAAGTTACTTCAAATTTTTTTGAAATGAATGTTATATTTTAAGAAATGGTACAAATGGAAAGCTTGTCTCCAAAGGTGAAGAAGGAATATTTTTAGGGTATTCTACCAAAACAACGGCTTATAAATGTCTTAACAAATCCTCTAACAAAATCATTGAAAGTGAAAATGTTAGAGTAGATGAATTTGCTGAGAAAAATGATAAGGAAAGAAGAAAAGAACTGGAAGTTTACAATAGGTTTGTCTACAGTGAAGAATGTGACACTTTGCCCAAGCAACAGGGTATCGTTCCCAAGCAACAAAACAATGCACCCAAGCATCAGGCTGCAAACACCGAAAATCAAGAAATTGTTCAAAATGATGACCTGAGTGATGGAGATCAGAATGAAGGTCACGATAATGATTAGAATGATGAACAAAGAGCTGAACCAGTACTTTCCAAGTTTTTCAGAAGATACCATCGATAGAACTAGATCATAGGAGACAAAAAGGCTAGAATGAGAACAAGATGTAAGTCCCTAAACACTAGATGTTTAATTTATGATTTTGAGCCTATATCTATTAATACTGCAGTTGGAAAGGAATAATGGGTCAATACTATGAATGAATCAATATAACAGGATGAGAAGAACATAACATGGATATTAGTACCTAGATTGCAAGACAAGAATTTCATTGGTACCAAATGGATATTCAGAAACAAATTGAATAAGAATGGAGAAGTCACAAGGAACAAAGAAAGATTAGTTTTCAAGAGGTATCCATAAGAAGAAGGTGTTGACTGTAGAGAAACCTTTGCACCCATTTCTATAATAGAAGGAGTCATAATTCTACTTGCGTATGCTGCATTCAAAGGATTCAAGGTATACCAAATGGATGTCAAATCTGCATTCCTAAATGTAATACTAGATGAAGAGGTATACATTGAATAACTAGAAGGGTTTGTTGATCCTAACAAGAGAAACATGGTATGTAGAGTACACAAAGCCTTGTATGGTTTAAAACAAGCACCAAGAGCATGGTATGAAAGACTTCACTCCTATCTCATAAGTATTGGATTTGTAAGAACAAGTGAAAATAGTAATCTGTATTTAAAAGAAGATATTGATGATCATATTTTTATTGCTGAAATATTTGTTGATGATATCATATTTGGAGGGAATGATATGTTATGCAAATAATTTGCTAATGAAATGAGAAAAGAGTTTGAGATGTCAATGTTTGGGTAGATCAAATTTTTTCTTGGTCTATAGATTCTTCAAGAAGATGCAGGCATCTATATCACACAATCCAAATACATCAAGGAAGTGCTGAAGATATTCAAGATGGAAGATTCCAAAATAGTTGTAACACCTATGGCAACCGGATGTAAGCTGATAAAGGAAGAGAACTCAACCAAGGAAAATCAGACCCTCTATATATCTATGATTTAAAAAATCATGTATATTGTTCATACTAGACCAGATATAGCACATGCAGTTGAAATAGTTACAAGATTATCAACTAATCCCAAGGAATCACACATGACTATTGTCAAAATAATTCTCAAATATCTCAAGAATACCAAGGACTATAGCTTATGGTATAAAAGAGAAGGTAAATTTGAGCTTCAAGTCTATACAAATGTTGACTGGGCTGGAAACTTAGATGAAATAAAGAGCACAATAGGAGGAGCATTATTCATGGCTCACAAAATTGTCACATGGATAAGTAAGAAGTAAGGATGCATCTCACAATCTACTATAGAAGTAGAATATGTGGCTACTTCTGCAAATTTCTCTAACATTGCATGGATCAAACAATTAGTGGATGGTATGAATATAAAAATTCTTGAACCAGTGATTATCTATTGTGATAGTACTAGTGCAATAAAAATCTCAAAGAACTTTGTCATGCATGCTAAGACAAAGCATATTTCTATCAAGTATCATTACTTAAGAGAACAAGTGCCAGAGAAAGAGGTGATACTATAATATGTTCAATCCAAAGAACAATTAGTACACATATTCACAAAGCCATTGCCTAAAGATACATTTGAGTACTTGAGAAAGAGACTAGGGGTGTGACCCTTGTCTATTGGTCACTAAGCTGACTAGGAGGCTTCACCAACCTAGACATTATCATAAGATCATTCATGTTGATGCGAGAAAAGAAATGGACTGCAAAGATACATCAGTACACAAAAAGTTACTTATCGGCACCGAACACCAGAGTTATTGTATTGCTAATAGAAAGGAAAATTCAAGGAATATATTATAAAAAAGGGAAGGATATAGTTTGACATTGCTGTCAAGAGGAGAGATTATATATCCATATGAAATATACATCATGATAATCCAAAGGGAGAGAAGTATCCTAAGGGAGAGATGACTCAAAGGGGGAGATTATATCCACATGAGAAATATCTATTGTTGTCATAGGGAAAAGAGATATGAATAGACATATCCATCAAGAAGAGGAACACTCAAAGGGAGAGAAAACATTAGAGAATAAATTCAACAAAAAAGGGAGAGATAGATTTAGAAGTTTCTACATCTATCTAGTGAAGGGGACAAAGAATGAAGAGAGTACTCTGCAAGAAACAAATCTAAGCTAGAAGAGCTTACCGAGAGTCAGACATTTGTATTGGTTATAGAAAAACAAGTTTCATAAAAATTGATGAACTACAACTATATATTTCATATTATATTAGTATTATGCAGTATGTTGCCATCAATACCAAAGGGAGATATTGATGAACAATAATTGATCAAATTTTTGAAGATGTTAAGTTGATGATAACCGAGCTGTAGAAAGTTAACACAAGACATTAAATTAGTTAATGTATTGTATTGTCATTGATGTCAACTTTATATAATCTGATTGGTTATATACATATTTTCAAAGAATTCATAGAACTAAAGAGATAAAGGTTATGTTATCAGTAATGCATAAAATTTTAGTATACACCAAGTGACAACAAACCAAGACAGATAGTGCACACGAAAAAATAGAGAACCCCGATAAGAGTCACAGTGATACCCAAGAAAGTTACCCAAGAAAGAATTACCGAGAAGAACCAAAGTGATAACTAAGAAGAAGTGAAAGTCACAATGTTTCCTCATGGATAGACAACCCCGACAAATAGAGATGCTCGTGGAAAACTAAAGTCAAGACCAAGCAAACAAGGAGTTAAACATCGATCAAAATTGAAATTTAGAAATGACAAAAGACTTAGTTGGAAGCAGCTAAATATGGAGTTAACTGATTGATTAAATTGTTTTCATTGATCAGTTAAAAGCTGGTGATTTAAATCTAGTTTTATTCCAGTTGTCAAGAATAAATCTACGAGATAAAACTAAATAAAGATTTAAAGAAAGAATGGAAATATTTATGGATCACATCAAGAACAAGAAAGACAAGGACTTAGAAATTGTGAAATCATGTCTATAAAAGAGACAAGATAAATCATTATGAATTGGGGGGAATAGAAGAGGATTCTGAAGAGAATACTGGTGAAGATAAGAAGTCTTCATATAGACCTAATCAAACAAGATGAATAACAAAGATAAATATGTCTGCAGACACCAAGAAAAACAGAAGCAACAACATTCAGCGAGTAGAAAGAAGTGGAACAAAGGAACATAAAAGAAACATTAATAAAAAAGGTATTATGAACTTACAATAGATCTGAAAATTTGCAAGATTAAGTTGTATTTATGAATAGATCATATATGGATTCAGTTTAACTATTTATTCAGAAAATATCTTAACAGAGTGGGATTTAAACAATATTATATATATTGAGACACATCCCAAGGAGTATCAAAAAGTTTCTCATGAAGCTAGCATAGTGAATGCTAGATATCAAGTAAAAAAGTTTTATATTTAAATCCTCTAACAAGCTTGCACTTAACAGTGTGTTTGTAACCTTTAATAGGGTTGGCTCTTCACCGAGCTCACTTCAGAAGAGTGAAAGTTTTGGGTTACCAATCCCAAGTGTTTTTTCCCCTAATAGGGTTTCCATGCTAAAAATCCATGTGTCAAATGTGTATATGGTTCATTGCTTTGATGTTTTTATTTACACAATACTAGAACAGAATTGATCGGTAAACACTAAGTTATTTATTGTATTTTAATAAAGGCTAGACTGCTATTTGGTAAAGCTTAAGAAAAAGGATAAATAGTGTATTTTGAGAATTAGTTATTTGATAAGATTATTTAAACACGTACATCTTGTAGGAATGAAGATAAATAGAGGTTTATATTTGTGATATAAATTTTTGGGTTGATTTATTGGATATATTATTGAGGCCACTGATTCACCNCCCCCCCCCCCCCCCCCCCCCCCCCCAAGTTATTCTAACATATACTTCATCAACACTATAACATGTTAGTAGACATTATAGATGCAAACATATGCACTATATGCATGATGAATTTTAATATTGTTTTAATTTTGAAGTTCCTATGGCCTCCATTTAAAATGGTCTCTCAACTTGGTTTAATTCCATGTACGTGATCTAAATTCTAATGTTCTAATTGATTTTTTGTCATTTCTAGTTTACTAGCTTGATCTAAAATGGCTACAGGTTTTTTTTCCATGGTTATTTTGACCACGGGTTACTCCTTCCATGGGGTATTATGACCATGAGTTAATTTTTCCCTGGGTTATTATGATGGGGTTATTGTTTCTAGGTCTATTTTGGTCAGGTTGTTATGTCTAGATACCCCAAAAAAAAGAGAAAGTATAAGAACGGGACACTTATTTATATTATCATCGTCAAGTTAGAACTAAAACATTCACAAAATATATATGTTAGAGAACCATTGGATCAAATAATTAAAAACAAATAAACACTCTAAGAAAGCCCTACAATCTTGAGGTATAAACTATACCTATATATCTATTCCTCAAAACCTCAAATCACATCTTTGTTTTGCACCAATAACTGCATCATAATGTTCTAGAAAGTGCACTTTTTCTTCTTTTCATGTCCAAAAATCCACTATTTGATTTTACTTCCCAAGTTAATTTTTCATTGGACCTTGGCTTTTGGTGGCACAATTTTTGAGAGCCAATATTTTTAACTCAAGTATCTAATTTACTATTATAAGAGAATTTTTTAAAGCTCATGCAGATATTAGCGATTCATCAGAGAAATCAAATTTTATGTGATTTCACCCCTGGGTCATTTTCATGTTTGTACAAATCTAAGTAGGTTCACTTACTAAAAATATCAAGTGAATATTTTTGGCTATTTTAAGATTTTGATAGTCTTACATCTCATAAGTGTCACCATGAACTCAACAAAACTAAATAAAACTTCAAAAAAGGAAAATATAATATTTTTTGGTGATGTAGGATTTCCCTTACACTATTGGATATTCATGCATCACTATGTGAAATAGTTGTAGCATGTCTGATGCAAAAATTGTGAATGGATTCTTACTCAAGACGAAGCTAGATAATCATCAACCATAATTTTTTTTAAATATGTGACTAATTCGAAACATAAATTGTTATTTGTATCTTCAAAACTTGGTTCTCTTTGTTGTGATCTCCCATCACTGATTCAACCTTTCATGCAACAATGATTTATGGAAAAAACCTTTAATTTGAAGTAAAGAATCTAAAATCAACAAATTTATACTCTTGCTATAAATTATCCTAGTCTTTAAGCCTTCATTAAAGGCTGATGATGTGAGAAAGGAGCACATGTATGTCCTCAATAATATAGGAAACATATGAAATTGATCTTGGAGAAGATCTTAAATGATTTAATCCTTGAATGCTAGATTGTTGGAAAGATTGCTACAATGTAGACAATAGTTATTTTGTCATTGATGTCAAACCTTAACTAGTGAGACTATTGTTGTATGTTTGAGTACCTTATCCATTGATTGATGAAGATTTGAAAAGAATGGGATAACAAGAAGATCAAGGAAATGGTTGAGTTATGAGTATAAACTAGGGTACTTGATCATTTGGAACTTTGGCAAAGTGATATGTTGTTTATCTAGCACTAACAGTTCACTGCAAGGTCAATGAAGAGAAAAGCAAAGTTGATGCCGAGAAAAGTAAAAGGTGATGTCAAGAAAAGCAAAGATGATGTCAAGTTCCAGTGAAATACAAAGGGAGACAGTGAAATGTTGAGCATCAGTAGTTTTTTTATCGATGAGATTTGTGATCTATGGCCGACATAATTGATTTTATTGGGATATGCATTATTAATTAAGATTGGTCCATATTCATTTAATGCATGAGAAACTATTACTTGCGCATGGATTCAATGGTTAATTAATTTCTCTATTGGAGAAGTAAATTAAATGTAAATATGGAAACATCTGTTGAATCTGAGCTAACCTAAGATCTATGATCTTGGTTAAGTGGAAAAAGATTTATCTAACCTAGATCTAGAGGTATAATATAATCTATTGTGGTTATTGTTAAAGATATCGAAGTGGAATGCAAAGTGTTGCATGGTTAATTTACTAATTGGAAAGACCTTAGAAGAGAAGGCTGAGAAAAGAAGTAGAGAGAGATTTCTTGAAAAATTTCTAAGCAGATCTGAATCTTGAAATGAGAATGGAAGCCACTCAGTGAATTAACATTAGAGCTGTAAACTAGATCTGGATTTTCCAAGTAAGTATTATCTATCAGATCACACCTGATGATTACTTTCTAGCCATTGTAATAGTATAAATCCTTTAACTAGGTTGACCTAACATTCATTGTATAAATCCTTTGAACAAGGTGACCTTCAGATTGGAATGTTCTAAGTCCTCTAACAAGGCCACTCCTAACAGGGTGATTAAATCCTTTAACCAGGTCACATTTGACAGTGTGTTTTGTAACCTTTAACAGGGTTGGCTCCTCATAGGGTATCACTTCAAAAGAGTGAAATTTAGGTAGCATGTTACTAGTGGTTTTTCCCATATTGGGTTTCCACGTTAAATCATGGTGTCAAAATATGTGAATGTTATTGTTGTGTTTTACTGTTAAGTTTCTGCAAACTTATTTCATTAGTACAGTAAACTACACACTTTTATTTTTTATTGCTGGTGAGCAGATATGAGTTGTTGAAGTTGATTTAAAGTTTTATATGGGCACATCTAGACCCGAGGATAACTGATTCACCCCCCCTCTTAGCTATTCTGAATTCATATTAACAATTGGTATCAGAGCTGTGTTCTCTTGAAAAGTTTGAAGGTACTTGGAGATAATGATCAAGATGTATAAAAGGGATGGACCAAAGATCAACAAGGAAAACTTTCCAGCATGGTAAAGTTTGATGAAAATTCATTTGGCTAGTATTGGTGAGTCTACTAAATGACATATTGAAACAAAATATGTAGCTCCTACTGGAACTCTGAATGCTGTAGAACTAAGAGAAAAGCATGAACATAATCAAGCAATGCTGGAACTTGCATCATCTCTGAACTATCATGAATTTGAGGACATCAAAGATTGTTCAAGCGCAAAGAAGATGTGGGATACCCTTACAACTATCTATGGAGGTGATACGAATGTACTAAGATCCAAATTTGAAAGCTTGAGAGGTAAGTTTGATGATTTAAAAATGCAAGAAGGAGAAAAAATAGTGCAATACTATGATAGGATAAAGGAAGTTGTAAATGCTATTAGAGTAGCTAAGGGAGTCATTAATGATGATACTACCATGAGAAAGATACTGAGAACACTTCTTCCTATTTATGCTATTAGAGTATCTACAATTCAAGAACTGAGATGTACTCCTAATAACAGCTTAACTCTAGAAAGTCTGGTAGGCAGACTTACTGCATTTGAGATGTCAAATTTTGACAACTATACTCCACAAGTTGTTGAAACTGCATTCAAGTCACAATTGGTCGTCAAAAAATCTAAGAAAGCAAAGAAATGTGTGGACAGTGACAATGACACCTCAGATGATGATCTTGAAGATCTCAAGGCTCTTATGGCAAGAAGACTAGCAAGAGGAAAAGAAAAATTCAAAGGTAAACTTCCTATTATTTGTTTTTCTTGTAACAAAGTTGGTCATATTGCTGCTAGATGCCCTGACAAGAATGAGAAGGATGAAAGAAGGGACAATAAGTATAAGGACATAAAGGATGACCGAGACTATATAAACTACAAGGTATACAAAGACAAAGGTAAGAAATCCTACTATATAGGTGAAGAAGCTTCTGAAAGTGAATCTGACAAATCTGATGAAAATGATATAGAAGTAGTGTATGTTGCAATGAAAGATGATTCTGATGATGATGAGAAAATTGCACTAATTTCTTACATGAGTAAAAGTGATTGTTGGATTATTGACAGTGGTTGTTCACATCACATGACTTGTGATAAGGAAAAATTTGAAACATTAGATCAATGCAAAGGTGGATATGTTAAATTTGGTAATGACACACCTTGTAGAGTCAAAGGGAAAGGACTAGTTCAATTAACTAATAAGATGATATGTGATGATGTATACTAGGTTGATGATCTTAAGTATAACTTGTTGAGTGTTTCACAGCTAAACACTTCTAGTTACAAATTTGAATTCCATCACAGGAAAGCAAAGATCTATGATGCCAATGGAGAACTAGTTGGAGGTGGAGAGAAAAAAAAAAGGTAACTTGTTCTATCTGGATTTAGCTGAAGAGACATGTTTTTTTGCATAATATAATGATGTTTCGCTATGGCATAAGAGGCTATTTCATGTTAACTTTGATAACTTGGTAAGAATAAGTAAATTGAAAAAGGTTAGAGGGCTGCCTACGTTAAAGAAACCTGAAAATACAATGTGTAAGCAATGTCAGTTGGGAAAGATGACTAAATCTAGTTTTAAAAGAAGAACTCATACTTCTGAGAATATTTTGGAATAAGTTCATACTGGCATTTGTGGACCTATTGGTGAGAAAAGTTACCGTGGAGCCAAATATTTTATCCTATATGTAGATGACTACTCTAGGATGATGACTGTTATGTTTCTCAAAGAAAAATCTGATGCATTTTAGTTATTATGTGGTACTTGGAAAAAGTTGAAAAGGAAACAAGTAAGAGCCTAAAATGTCTGAGATCTGACAGAGGAGGATAGTTTATATCTAATGAGTTTAACAGGTTCTGTAATGACCAAGGGATAAAAAGAAAGATGTTAGCACCTAGGATGCCAGCACAGAATGGTATAGCTGAAAGGAGAAATTGATCTATCATGGACTGTGCTAGAACATTAATGATGGAGAAAAATCTTGCCCAAAAATATTGGAGAGAAGTTGTAAGCACAGTTATTTATACCCTAAATAGAGTACAAGTCAAGAAAGGTACAAATTCTACACCTTACGAGCTATGGTATGAATATGCACCTACTATAAGTTATTTTGAAGTCTTTGGAAGCAAATGTGTTATACTGAAGGATAAAAAAAATGGTAAACTTGATGCTGAAGGAGAAGAAGGAATATTTATTAGATATTCTACTAAAATTAAGGCATACAAATGTTTGAATTCTAACACTAACAAAATTGTGGAAAGTGAAAATGTTAGAATTGATGAATATGCAGAAAGAAATGAATTTGAAAGCATGATTGAGCCTGAAAGTTATAGATCATTCATATATCTTGAAGAAGAGGATTCTAATGAAACTGAAAATGAAGTTGTCAAGCAATAGTTTGCACCTACCAAGACACAGAATGACATTGTCGAGAAATAGGAGGTGACTGCCGAGCTATCTAATGGAGATGTTGAGTCACAGTTTCACCCTGAACTGAACTTGAACGATCAAAATGAAGCTGAGAAAGAGCCTACTTTGGAAAAATATGTAAGAAGGCACCATAAACCTGATCAAATCATAGGAGCAAAGGATTCTGCAGTCAGGACAAGAAGAAAATTAAGAGAAGACACATGTTTTTGTGTGATTTCGAGCCTAAGATAGTAAAAGATGCTTTGGACAATGAAGACTAGATTCAAGCCATGAATGAAGAGATAGACCAAATTGTAAAGAACAAGACATGGACACTAGTACCTAGACCTGAAAACAAAAATGTAATTGGTACTAAGTTGGTATTCAGAAACAAGCTGAATGAACATGGAGAGGTCACAAGGAATAAAGCAAGACTGGTATGCAAGGGTTATGCACAAGAGGAAGGAATTAACTATGCAGAGACATTTGCCCCATTTGCAGGATTGGAGAGTTTGAGAACTCTACTTGCATATGCAGCCTACAAAGGATTTAATGTCTATCAAATGGATGTGAAGTGTGCATTTATAAATGGGATACTAGAAGAAGAAGTATATATTGAACAAGTTGATATATTTGTTGACGCAAGTAAGAGGAACATGGTTTAAAGACTACACAAGGCATTATATGGACTAAAGAAAGCACCAGAGTATGGTATGAAAGATTGCACAATTATCTGATGAAGATTGGATTTGCAAGGACAAATGACAACAACAATCTGTATTTGAAGACAAAGCAAGGTAAAGGAATTTTATTGGCTGAAATTTTTGTGGATGACATCATATTCAATGGACAAGATATGATATGCAAGGAATTTTCAAAGGAGATGCAAACTGAATTTGAAATGTCTATGTTTGGTGAGATAAAGTTCTTTGTCAGACTACAAATACATCAAATGAAGAATGGTATCTATATTACACAATCAAAATATATTAAGGAGATACTGAAAAATTTTGGTATGGAAGATTCAAAACTAGTGAGTACACACATGGCTACTAGACAGAAGTTGACAAAGAATGATGATACAAAAGAGGTAAATCAAACACTATACAGATCAATGATTGGTAAACTACAATATGTTGTACATAGTAGACTTGATATTGCATTAGCAGTTTGATTTTTTGCTAGATTTTCTACTGATCCAAAAGAGACACATATTATGCCAGTAAAAAGAATTCTGAGATATTTGAAAGGTATAGAAGACTACGTTCTATATTACAAAAGGAATGACAAGTTTGAACTCAGATTCTATACTGATTCTGACTGGGCTAGTAATGTTGATGATAGAAAAAGCACCACAAGAGGAGCATTTCTTTTGGAGAAAAGATTAGTTTCCTGGACAAGAAATAAATAGAATTACACCTCACAATCTACAACTAAAGCTGAGTATGTGGAAGCAACAATTAACTATTCAAACATTGTGTGGTTGAAGATACTATTGAAAGGTATGAAAGAGGATATCACAAAACTAGTTGTTATATATTGTGATAACATGAGTGCCATTAATATTTCTAAAAATCTTGTAATGCACTCTAAGAAAAAACATATAGCTATCAAGTATCATTACTTGAGGGAGCTGGTACAGAAGAAGGAAGTAAGATTGGAATATGTGAACACTAAGGAAAAGTTGGCAGACATATTTACAAAAGCATTACCCAAGGATGCTCATGAGTATCAAAGAGGTAAATTGGGGGTAATTCCCCTAGCTGAGGCTAACTAAGTACTGAATGGTACTGTTGCATCAAATGTTTTAATCAAAACACTTGGCACATTGATGCACAATAAGTCAAATTTTAGGATGCTGCCTAAAAACTGTGAAGTGGAAAACAAGAACAGAAAAGTAGATCAGTCATATATAGAGATGACAGGAACAACATGATAAAAATATTAGAACTGAAGAATCTGCCTGGTAAAGATGAAAATATTTGGCATTGTTGTCAAAGACGAAGATTATTGCTAAAACAACAAGTAAAAATAGATACGGGGGAAATATTACTGAAAGAGGGAGCTGAATAAGAAAACATAAGCGTGATTATAGATACAGAGGGAGTCTAAATGAAGCTAAAGACATTAATGAAGATTTGTTCATATCAGGAACATAGACACCTTTTGGATTGTATGGTATCTTTGGTTGGAAATTATTGTTTTATAGTTTAGTATTGCCATCAATGCCAAACAGGGAGATTGTTGGAAAGATTGCTACAATGTAGACAATTGTTATTTTTTCATTGATGTACAACCTTAATTGGTGAGACTATTGTTGTATGTTTGAGTACCTTATCCATTGATTGATGAAGATTTGAAAAGAATGGGATAACAAGAAGACCAAGGAAATGGTTGAGTTATGAGTATAAACCAGGGTACTTGATCATTTGACACTTTGGCAAAGTGATACGTAATTTATCTAGCATAGAAAGTTCACTGGAAGGTCAATGTTGAGCAAAGAAAAGTTAATGCCGAGCAAAGCAAAAGGTGATGCCAAGCAAAGAAAAGATGATGTCGAGCGCCAGTGAAATGCTGAGGGAGACAGTGAAATGTCGAGCATTAGTATTTTTTTTATTGATGATATTTGAGATCTATGGCTGACATAATTGATTTTATTGGGATATGCATTATTAATTAAGATTGGTCCATATTCATTTAATGCACGGGAAACTATTATTAGTGCATGGATTAAATGGTTAATTAATGATTTTATTAGAGAAGTAAATTAAATGTAAAGATGGAAAGATCTATTGGATCTGACCTAACCTAAGATCTACGATCTTGGTTAAGTGGAAAAATATTTATCTAACCTAGATGTAGAGGTATAATATAACCTACTATGGTTATTATTAAAGATATTGAAGTGGAATGCAAAGTGTTACATGGTTAATTTACTGATTGGAAAGACCTAAGCAGAGAAGTAGAGAGAGATTGTTTAACGGATTTCCAAGTAGATCTCATGCTTGAGATGAGAATGGTGGCCACTTAGTGAATTAACATTATAGCTGTAAACTAGATCTGGATTTGCAAAGTAACTTTTATGTATTAGATCACACCTACTGATTACTTTCTAGTCATTGTAACAGTACAAATCCTTTAACTAGGTTGACCTAACAGTCATTGTATAAATCCTTTTAACAAGGTGACATTAAGGTTGGAATGTTCTAAGTCCTCTAACAAGGCCACTCCTAACAGGGTGATTAAATCCTTTAACCAGGTCACATTTGATAGTGTGTTTTGTAACCTTTAACAGGGTTGGCTCCTCATAGGGAATCACTTCAGAAGACTAAAATTTTGGTAGCATGTTACTGGTGGTTTTTCCCATATTGGGTTTCCACATTAAATCATGGTGTCAAAATGTGTGAATGTTATTGTTGTGTTTTACTGTTAAGTTTCTACAAGCTTATTTTATTAGTATAGTAAACTGCACACTTTTATTGTTTATTGTTGCAGAGCAGATCTAAGTTGTTGAATTTGATTTAAAGTTGTATATGGGCACATCTAGACCTAAGGATAATTGATTCACCCCCTCTCAGTTATTCTAAATTTGTATTAACATAGATATCCTCTCTTTGTGGCTTAAAAATGATTGAAATGCCTATTGAATGATTGATGGGAGATGGATTCCTTTATTCATGATGTGGAAAATGAGAAGTGAAGGAGGTATCCTTTTAAATAATAAATCTCATGAAACAAGTTGAGAAATTAAAATAAATATGACATGGATTATTTTTCTCACTCTTCATTTCCAAAACATTATACGTTTCAAATGTTTGCCTATTTTGGGTTGAACCATAATACCTAGTGGTGTAGCCCACTAGCAATAGGGTTATAGGTTTCCTCAAATAGATTTGGTTCTATATAAACATGTGGTTAGAACAATAAAGGTTCCAAAATTCCTAGGTTAGGCACTAGTTTTAGAAATATCAATCAAAGTTGGGAATATGGAAGAAAAACTACCAAAGTGAACCCTAAATGAGCATGAAATTATATAAGGATATAATTTAGGACACTAAATTTGGCCCCATGTTTTTGGGAGTATGAAATCATTCTCATACTTGATAGAGTATAGCATCATATTGTTTCTATTAGGCACAAAAGAGACAAGAAAACACTAATCCCCCAAGGACATACAATATTATCTATCTAAAATGTAAATGTAACATGGGAAATATGGTCAATACATATTAAAGACATGGAAAATGTAATAAGAAGAAGAAAATATGAATTCTTGGTCAAGTAAGGTGATATTCTTACCATGAGATGTGCTAGAAAATAAATTTTGAATTTAATTTATTTTCTTTTTAGCTTGTTTTTTAACAATGATTATGTATTCTCCTTAATATTTTCATATGTTACAATGCATTTTTATCATAAGAATAGTTACTGCCTATTTTCTACGTGCAATATTGATCAAGTGACTTCATGAATAAGGGAAAATGCATGAAGAAATTGAGATGTTACAACTTTGAGAAAATGAATACTCTGTGAAGGTCGTAGTGGAATAACTATTATAACGCACTTATCCTACATTGCCTATGTTAAGGAGTAAATGAGTGTTTTTATATGTGAACCCACACATATTAAGTTTCCTAAGGAAATAGTATTTTGGTAGGTTGGGTGCTCGATTTAGAAAATGGTGCAGAGGGAATTTTGTGGACCCGCGCATGTGATATTGGTGAATGAAGGAAGTTGGACAAATTAGAAAGGCATTTGCGAGAGTCAGCCGTTAAATCGCGGGATGAAGGAAGTAGTTAGAAATGAAGTCAGGAGATAGAGATATCACTTAGTCACCAACTCGTGGGTTAAGTGTTAGTTAGAAAATCAAATAGAGTGCTTAAGACAAAATCTAATCATGAGCTCGCTGGATGAAATGACGATTTAAGACAAACATGGAAAAATAATGATAATGGCTAGTCGCTAGCCCGCGAGGTGATGAGAAGGGAGGTGTTGTATGTTGGAGAATTAGTGAGATCCATCCACATATGGTCATTTTTTAGAAGGTTGAACCAGTGTGTTAGTAAGAGAGTTAGTGTGTGATTTCCACCTATCCAAAATATGAACGATCACTGGTTGTCACCAATTCATAGCAGTTAATGGAGATAGAATAAAAGGCTGGCGAGTTCGTGAGTGATTAAGTTTTTTTTTCTAGTCACCAAGTCACAAGTATAGATGATAGTTAGTGTTATATGCCAAGATTTGGCGATGGACGGTTTGAATTATTTGGTCACAAACTCATAGAGGCTTAAAGCTTAGACATTTTTAGTTAGCGAGTTAAAGACAACGGTGAGTCGCTAGTTTGTGGGTTAAGTAAGCGGTCAAGAATTAAGGCCATGAGTTAGATATAATGTGAAAGATGAAACTCAGATAGAGCCAGGTTGGAGATTCTAATAGAAGAAGATACTTGAAAGAAAGAAGTCAACAACTAGGGCCCACTAGTCAGGACATCGAATAAAATGTTATGTCGAGTAACACAAGCATAGTGAAAGCAATGACAAAAGTTCTTCAAAGTAAGATAGAGCCACCTCACTTAAAATGTCTCATAAAAGTTCTATCAAATAACCTGACCGAGGATATCAATGATGCATAAGTTACTCTAAAAGAAAAAAAATTCAACATCATACGAGTTTTGATAGTTAAGTGTTTGTAGTTGTGATTATGCAAAAATGTTGCTCAATGGTTAATTTTTTCTCTGTCACATGCTTGAAGGTTTATTTCAAGGTTAAGTTTTTGAGTTGCGATGTAGCGAGATTTTATCACCTGTACAATGAAGAACTAAAAGATGGAGAGACTTCTCATAACATCCTAGACATTGAGAAAGGAATGTCTCAAAAGTTGCAAATATGCAGGATGCTGACATGTGTCTGATGATGAAATGGATTGTCTGAAGAGGGTTGAATTTTTGGACCTAGCTATATAGAATAAAAAAATTTATTGAATAAGTGAGCATGTTTATTAACAATGTATGAAATTGTTCAAAGTAAGGGGAGGATCACTTTGCATGAAGCATCGAATAAAATCCTATGTCAAATAGCCTAGTAAGGATTAAGCAACCAAAAATTTATTTGAAAGATGTAAAGTCTGAAGGATGACATCATATCAAGTACCCTTCACTATCAGATACATTGGAAAAGACAATGAGGAAGTGAAATCTCTAAAATTCCAAAGATTTGAATCTATGAATGGTCAAATCCTTCCACATGGAAGATAGGTAGGATTTTTCCATATATTCATATAGGATTAAATTGATTTTATTTGTTTAGGATTTGATTAGTGATAGAGACTATGGACATGTTCGTAGGATGAGAGGATGAAAATTTTGCAGATAGAATAAATCATTGGGATGGAGATCACGGTCAAAGAATATCATTTTTAAAGAATATCAAGGGATTTGGCGAGCTATTGGAGATTATTCATTTTCCAAAATAATTCAAAATGTTGTCTTGAGAAGATTTTATGTAATCAGTTTGTTATGTCATTTTGATTAGTTATCAGTTAAGATGTACCAAGTCTTTATGAAAGGGCATACCTTTTCATCGAAACTGAATCCTTGTCTATATATAAGGGATCATTTTGGGAGACAAGGGGGGGAAATAAAATTAATATTATTCAATGCACAGTTGATGTTTTCTTGAAACCATATGCCCAGCTATATGCAATCATATTCTCATGCTAAATACAAATCTAAAATTTTTCATTCAAAGGTGTGCGATTTTGGTCTTTATTGATTAAGTCCTTATGATTATATTTATGAAAAATAGAGGCTAAATATGCAGTCTTATGGAATAGTATTTTGAGTATGTTATAGTTTGAGCATTAGGAGAAAGATTGGTTATCTAATTTATTTTGTCTTATTGGCCTTTTAGAGAAAATTTAAAATCAATTTGACTAACTGCAATATTAATTCAAATTACTTGAACATATAGAAGCCATTTGGTTCATGGTTTAAAATTGTCTCATAAGGTTATACATATAATCATAAAGATACAACTTCATCACTTGAGAGGGATAAGACACTAGTCTATTATTAATATTTGGAATTTGATTAGAATTTGCATTCATAAAGTTCACTCATTTAAGCATTCATCCAATTACGTAATTTACATTATTTTAAAGCATTTTTTCAAAAAAATTCTATTAAAGTATTCAAACAACATTGAACTTGTTAATAGTTGTGATATTCACAATTCAATTAGACTTGAGAATTTACTTGTCATCTTAATAGATCACCTAAGTTATATATATATATATATATATATATAT
>MU226169.1:4393566-4408228 GCA_018584345.1 Thuja plicata
ATACATATATATATACATATATATATATACATATATATATATATACATATATATATATATATATATCCTTAAACCAGGAATTTTGGTTAAGGTATAGGCCCACCTGCCTTGGTTCTGCAGAGCCTAAAGTGTAGGGGAAGAGGATCATAATCGATCACTCCCGTTTGTTGACCAAGTCAGTTATAAGATCCCATAATTTAGTAGGAAAGCTCATAGGATTTCTAATCTATTGATTTGGGAACCAATAAGATGTATGAGAGAAGAAGAGAAGAGACATAAATTTTCACTCTAGTAAGGTGCTACTTACAATGAATCATGTTAGTAATAGTAGATTTAAAGTATTCTAGTTAGATATGTTATGCTAGTCCACTATATATATTATAAAGAAAAATCTCATTGTTTTCCCAAATTAGAAAAAAGTGACTACAAAATAGATGATGCAGTGTGCGTCAAAGACAAAAATTATAATAAATCCTCAAATTACATAGAAATTAAAAAATACAAGTGGAAAATGGATGTTGCAATGTACACCAAACATATCATGGCATGTGATCAAAGTGTACAAACAAAACCTCTTGAAGTGTGCAAAAGGTGAAACATTGAGAGTAGTATATGCCTTGATGTCAAATATATTGTGTATGCATTACTTGTAGTACTTTCTTTAAGGTGTTATACATATGTCTTAAAGAAAAGAATGTTACAACAACAAAATAACCCGAAACATAGGAAAATCAAGTAGTGATGGTCACAAAATAAAATATAATGGATCCTTTACATGCGATTGGTAAGCACATCAAATAAATCATAAATATAAAGTATGATGGTATGTATTGACACCATCACCAAAAGTTAGTTGAACTACACACACAGTGGAAGAAGAGCACATGATATGAATCCACAAAGTATTTTTGAGGGATCAGACATTATATCAATTGCATATCAAATACAAAAACATAAACATTTTTATTGAAATGATTCAATTAGGATTCAATTGGATGATATTTCTATTACATTCATGAATATTATAAAACCTTATATTCCTATTATAAACTACCAAATAGGAATAAATTCTCAATTACTTTATTTGTTAAAAACTAATATTATATTTTATCTAATCTATTAAACTAGCCTAAATATAATTAATAAAATATGCCAATATTCCCTCCCTTATTACATTAATTCAAACAAGAGTGGAAGTTGCAAGGGTTTTGAAGCTAGCCCTTCTGAAGACTTTGATGAAGCACCTTCACCAATCATCCTCGCTCACTCAAGAAACACCGAATTGACTGCATTAGTGGATCTCCTAACTGTAGAACTTGAAATCATTTGTAAAACACGAGTGTTCCCATCTCCCATACACAATTATACATATTTCCTATGGAATTCTATGTCTCCTCCAAGTGTGTCTAATGTCATCTTTAGTGCTACAAATGAGACACCTTTCCTCCAAAAGTCCTCATCTCCTCTAAGTGTGTCTAACGCCTCCTCAAGTTCTATTGAAACAATCTCTCCTTTTCTACACAAATCACTGCTGACATGTCTGCACATGAGACACCTTTGTTCCAAAATTCCACATCTCCTTCTAGTGTGTCTAACATGTCCTCAAGTGCTCGAAAAATCATTAACAAAACCTTGCCCCCTCTCTCCTTGAAGAGAAAACCATGATGCCAAGCCCCCTCTTTTCTTCAAGGACACAAATATGTCAAGCCTCTTCTTTTCTTCGGGGTTGAATTTGCCAAGCCCCATATTTTTAGGGACACAAATAGGCTGCTTCTCATGGAATGAGTCATCTCGGAGAGAGAAGCTAGCTCGAGATGATAGAAAACCTCTAGCCTCCAGCGTCGTGTAAGACATTGGTTTAGCTTCTAAGGTACATTATCTTTATAAATATCACAATTTATTGAATCTTTGAGATCCTTAACATTGCTTCCAAGTGAAGTGTGATTGGACCCATAAACACTAACATAAGACTTCACGACACAAAAATTTCCTTATATCTTCAAAAGACTTCATGATACAAAAATTCCATTATATCTTCAAAATACAATAGCCAAATTACATTTTTATCTTGCGCTTTGTCACTTCAATTGTCAATAGATGGTTGTCAACATTTGATTGAGCATTTAAGCTTGTTTTTATAATCTAAATTTGAAAAAAACAAACTACCCTTACTAATCCAAATTCTTCTTCCTAGTCTTGCTTCCTTTGCTACAACTGTTCAACATGATACTACTTGATTATTGTGCAATGTCAATGATTACATAGGCTTCACAAAATACAAGATTCGGTCTATTGAAGAGAAATTGCTTAATGCCCTATATTTACTTGAGTGTAAAATCAGAATATTGGGAGACTATAACGTCCCATATATCCTTGGCTTTGTGCAAAACGGGAAAAAAATGTTTCTTGATAGAGAGTGTATGCTTTTTATGCAGAGAACTTTGATTGCAGAACTAGCTTCATCATCTTATAGAAAACCATGAGTTTAGGGTTTCACTGCACTTACAATATTTTTATTTATTAGTGTCTAGTACAAGAAACCATCTACTAATGATCGAGTGGCTTTTTGGTTGGGCCATGTCTATGCAGCACAATATTTGTACTTTAGTTAACAAAATATGTTGTTAACACAATATGTTTTTAACATCTATGTTAGCCTATTGTGTTTGTTTGCAAATTACTAACACATGTTAACACAATAGACTAACATACATGTTGTTAACATATTTTGTTAACAACATATTATGTAAACATATATTTACTAAGGTGCAAATATTGTGCTGCATAGACACGGCCTTCTGGTTGGACGTTTGATATGGCACAGAAAATGTGATCCTTTCTATCTGAGAAGCAACCCTCATAATCTTAAACCATGTGAAAGTACCGTCAGATAACACTGATTTCCTTCCTCACTGACCGAGTGTTGTGGCTTCTATCAATAGTCAGGGCTTGCGGTGGCATGCATAGGCTAAGAATAGGTTGTGCAGAATGCAGCGGCTAAGAACAAACTCTGGCTCACGGGACCTGTTCGATAGCTTCCAATCTAGATAGTCTATGCTCACCACTCGCACATTGTCATCATCTATTTCTCACAGCATAGTCTTCACTAATGCTAGCGACAAATAGTGCGCATTGCATAGAGAGTTTGAACATTCTCTGATACCGAAATGAAGGATCAGACATTATATCAATTGCAGATAAAATACAGAAACGTTAAACACTATTATTGAAATGATTCAATTTGCATTCAGTTGGATGATATTGCTATTACATTCACGAGGATTATAAAGGGTTATATTCCCGTTACAAACTACCTTACATAATAACTTCCAATTACTTTATTTGTTAACATCTAATATTTTATTATATCTAATCTATTAAACTAACCTAAATCTAATTAATGAAATACATCACCAATTTTTGGTTCAACATGGGAGAGACCAAAAAATATTTTAAAACTTTGCATCATCACAAGTAGACAACAAAAAATATGTTTGCAATAAGATCACAGTTATGATACGATTATGTATAACATATAGAAGAATTATAATACAAGGAATTTCGTAATAGGTCTAATTCCCTTGTTTCGTTGAACCATAAAATAAAATGCATCCATCTAAAAGAGAGATTAATAAACGACAAAGACATACCAATCATCACATCAATATGATCACATTCCATATAAGTTAATGCACAAAAAAATCTAGTGCATGAGAGAGTTAGTCTAGCGGACCAATACATGCTAGAGAGAGTTAGTCTAGCGAATGAATATCTTTTTGAGATGGTGGAAAACATGCATGAGGAGGTACAATAATAATTTTAGATGGATGTATCACTACTACCGAAAAAGATCATGCTATAATGATTAATCACTATGAGTGCTACTAGGAGCCCTGCTCAAAGATTTTGAAAAAAATGAAGATAACTCATAATTAATATCAATAACTTCATACATATGAAGTTTTTTTTAAATTAAATTTTGATGGGCACTCCCGTTGTAATCTGGGCAAATCGGGATTTGGTGTTAGCATTCGGGACAGTCAAGGTGATGTAATCACGTTTAAAGTTGATGGTTTTCCACATGGAACTAACAATATTGCAGAAGCTCAGGCTCTTTTGAATGGTCTTATCTTGGCTAAGAGGTGTAATATCAATAAGCTTTGTTGGAATAATGAAATGTTGTGTACTGAGAGGGGAGGGGTGAATCAGTATCCTTAAAATTTTTTTATCAATTAACCCTTAATCATTTAGTAATTAATTCCTTGTATTACCGACAATAGGTGTTATTTTATCTTTGTGCATGTAATATCAAAGCATAAGCTTAATTGCATGTAAACATTCATAGAAAAATTTATGAAATATAATGACACATGACACAACAATTGGTAACACTGAAAACCCTTGTTAGAAGGTAAAAACTGTGGTGGGGATGAAATCCACAAAGCTTCACTATCTACAAAATGGAAGGTGTCGGTTAAGGCTTACAAGTTTCATCACTTCTTATGATATTACCATGTTAGGAGTAACATTTTTAGACTCGTTAAGGTCTACTATGTTAAGATATTTAGCAACATTGTTTAGTGTGCACTTGGTTAAGATATTTATATAAGGATTGTTAAATCCACCTTCGTAAATGATTTCTTCTATTTGCTACACTTGGTAGAATGCAGTCAAAAATACTTGTTGACCTAGTAAAATGCAATCCTTAATTGCTAAGTATAGATCATTTAAAGTTTACAATATGATGTATCACCTATAGTGATTGATTAATACCTTTTTTCTGCTCAGTAGCCTTGAATCTTGTTCTTTATAATTGATTTCATCTTTTTTTGTCCTTCTACATGAAACTCCGTATGTGATCCATAGATGTCTATTGCAGCTAAAATATTCATCACATTCCTTATGTTCTGACTGATTACACATCTATTTATATGATAAGTTGACCTAAATAGGTTTCATTCTTAACTATCAAAACTCTATGATCAAAGGTTTACAACTTTACCTTGATCTCCTAGTTTGCATGTTTACAATCAGTTAGACTGATTAAAACAATTACATGTTCTTTACTTTTCCCTCAAGAAATGGTTTTAAAGATAAGCTTTAAAGATAAATATAAAACTCAAGTGTTTTATTTGACGTGTACCTCAGATCCTCATTTCTCATAATTAAAGTTCTCTCTCAGTAGATTGGTGCTCGGGTTTCTCTCTAGTGCTTCCTCGGTGATGTCTCTGTAGACATTCTGCTTCTCAGTTTTCTTTGTAGACTGACTGCCAGTGTTAAGTGTGAATTTGTCTATCGGGTTTCTCTGTGAACTTGTCTATTGGTGAAGACTGGTTTCATTGTTCTCTTGCACTTAACATTTTTAGCGACCACTATGAACAACTATGTCGGGTTGCACAATAAACCTATCTTTTTTTTATCAGGTTACCGATGGCTCAAAAACTATTTCCTGTGTATACTAATGACAAAATATGATCATCAATCTCCCCCTTTGATAATAGTATCAAAAACTGATATGTGCAAAACTAAAATGTTTAGTATATACACCATGCATTGACCTTGTCAATATGACCCCCTATGTGCATGCCTCCGTATAGTATATGTACATTTATATACACTTGCATAAATTTCCTTTATACACATATTTCCCCCTTTCACCTTATAATAATTTCCCCTTCCTTTATCATATCCATTCCCCCCTTTTTATAGTAATGACAAAGGTGTAATACTTCTAATTTGTCAAAATGTGGGAATGAGATTTTTGAATTTCCTCTATTTTCTTTTCCTATTGTTCTTTGAGGTGCTCAAGGGTCATGATTTCCAATGTGATTCTTTCATGCATAGCATATATTCTTTCAATTACAGACATTTCTGGGGTGGCAATCAATTGTCTTGCTGAAGTCATATGTTTTTGCAGTAATAAGAGATTTGGTAGTAGTAGAGCCTAGAACTTGGTTACCTCATCTCTGAATTTGGATTCTGGCTCTTGAATATCAAGTCTCAACCTTTTTTCTTCCATAATCTTTTCATAATGGAACTTGAATGTATTTTCATTGGTTGTGAGAACTTGTGCACTAGCATTAAGATCTGCATCTATCTCTGTAGTCTATTCACTACTTTACTTAGTGAATTTCTCTATGGTGCATAACTTTTGAACTAAGTTTCTAACTTCTGAAATAATTGGTTCCAATGTATTCACCAGTTCAAATAGCTTTACCTCGTGCTCTACCACTTCTTGGTTGATTTTCTCTATTAGCTTGTATTGGTACTTCTAGTCTGAATGTTCTTCTATTTCCTTCTTTGCATCTACATCCTGTGATGTGATGGCTTCGATAAGAACTGTTAATTGATCAAGAATAGGTGCATTTTGATCAATGTCGGTATCAGGTATAATTTTCCATAGTATATCCTTTTTAGTGTCAAGTACCTGTGTGTCTTTGGTCTCCTTTTGGAGCTTGTCTTGTATAGCTTTCATTTTACAAAGTTTTGCATACTTTGTGACTCTAGATCCAATTTCCTAGCATCATAGTCAGGTATTTCTACTATCTCATCCAAGGTGATTGAATTTTAATTCTTTTTCTTCTTATTTTTCTTTGCAATTGTGGTGGAGGAAATTGTATGCAGTAACATACAAAGATCCTTTGCTTGGTATGATGTACTTGGTGAAGGCTTTGGGGGTGTTGTGCCTTTTATTTTTTTCTCGATGTTTACCTGTTGGTTGGTAGTAGATGTCTCAACATCAACCTCAGCTTTATTTTTAGCTTCTCCTTCGGTATCCTTTGGTGTGGTATCACCTTTTTATTCACTTGCATGTTTCTTCTCTCCATCTATTACTTTCTATTCATCAGTTATGCTTTTCTTCTCCTCTTCACCCTTATCCTCGGGTATGCTTGCATCATGGTCGGGTGACTTCTCCTTTTCTAAGATGATATTGATAGTCCATATCAATAAAGGAATTTGTCATGGTATATTAACCTATGCACCATCCATTTTTGTGTCATGGTCCTTGATTTTCTTGGGGGAACTCGTGACATCTTCATCTTCCTTTACCTCATCGGTAGGATCTCTAGTGATATCTATTATTTTCACATCTTGGATTGTGACATCTGTTGTGTCCTTTAATGACTAAAAAATCTGAAGTACATCATCCATGGCCTTGTTTACCTATGTTGTCAATTCAACTGGATTGACATCCTCATCATCATTTGTTAAGATGTGTTAAGGGCTCAGTGTTACTCTTTCTCTTCATTGTGAGGCTTCTTGGTAAGTGCTAATACTTTCTTGGGGCTTGTATCCTCTTTAGGTAGATTGATTATTTTTCTCCAAGTATCATCACTTTCTTTATCAATCTCTATTAACCTGCCTTCTACAACTTTGTAGGCTCTTAATTTTGTTGACAACTTCTTTGAATGCATCATCATCATTTCATCAATTTCTTCCATCTTTGACTCAGGTGGCATAATGGACACTAGGGATATTTCCCTTTTTTTTTTTTTTTTCAGAATTCAGTGCATAAGTCCACCTTTGTGATAGTCTGTTATTAAGTTCTTGTAGCATCATCTTATCAAACTGTACAGGTATATATTTGAATACACACGTTTTGTTGATGATGGATTCTTCTATCTTATTCTGATCCTTGGGTTTCAGAGTTAGCCATTGTCTAATCTTAGGATCAGATGTTCTACCTAGCTTGATGATTGATGCAGAAATCTCATAAATTATGGTAGAAATTTTTTCTTTTTAGGTTGTTCATCTTGTTCAGTGTCTTCCTTATCTTCCTTGCTTTAGATTAATCTTCTTCTCCTCTTTGGTTTTAATGTTTTCCTAGTTTTAGGCTTTCTTTTATAAGTCCTCACTTGTCCTTTCTTAATTGGTGGTGAGTCTGCTTTTGTAGTTTGACTCCTCATTCTTGATGCAGCAGTTGTCCTTGGTTTCTTTGGGGGTGGGGCATCAAGTTTGGTTGTGAGTCTTCTTTTGTAGTTTGACTCCTCATTCTTTGATGCAGCAGAGTCACTCAATTTTTCACCTTCACCATTGGGTGACTGTCCCTCGGTGGCTTCTTGTTATTTTTTTTCTTCATCGGTTACCGGCATCTTCTTTCAAGTGTCTTTACCATTTTGGTCTTCTTTCTCTCGATCTTCTTCACTAATAGGCTTTTTTTTAATTCTGGCATTAGCTTCTTCATAGGTGCCAAATCTTTGTAATGATTTGTCCAATGGTTCATTCAATAACGCTTCAATATCATTTGTGGCCTAATATATGTTTATCTCATAGTCAAGTGGTGCTAACCATGCTATCCTTGGTATAGCTGGTTTGATCAAAGTTGTATCGGTGTCCAACAAGAAATAAATATCATATTTATGTTGATCCACCTGTTGTTCTAGTATCCTCATACTTTTCTACATTCTATCCTTGA
The DNA here is from genome assembly GCA_018584345.1 of Thuja plicata. Lineage (NCBI taxonomy): Eukaryota > Viridiplantae > Streptophyta > Pinopsida > Cupressales > Cupressaceae > Thuja > Thuja plicata. Next base: position 4,401,983 of record MU226169.1, read on the forward strand.
ATCTGCAAAAATATTCATCCATGAGTGATGTAAAGTTGCCCCCTAGTGACTTAATGAATTCACAAATTTGAATTGTCACTGGTCGGGTAGTGTCCCAATTGACATTACCGAGATATGGGAAAAAGTTTTAAAAGTAGAAGAATATACACATGAGGAGCTAACCAAGCTTATATGAATTAGATTTTTTTGATCTAATTGTCCTCATGTTCTCCTCCAATTGCTTCAGTAGAAGCTCGGATAGATCTAGTTGTAGACCCTTCTTTACAATCTAGTGTGCAGTGCCAACTGCTCTACATGCATTATTGTTCAGTCTTCTGGCTTGGAATACCTTGTGTCCCAACACACATGCACCAAATTTAAGTTCTGGTTTGATGATTGACTTTACCTTTAAACCTCTTCCATCCCATACTACACCTGTCATCTTTTCTATGTTTGAGCGAGGAGGATGTTTGAGTGCTTTTGCCTTGTCAGTTACTAGATAACTGGTTACTGCGTGTATTACATCCTTGGTAATCAATTTTGGCTCGTTTAGCCACATCTTTTGGTCATGTACCTGGCTAAAAACTATCTAAATCCACTTGGTCTTGAACTCCTTCAGGAGACTTAATGCATTTGTCATCCCTTTCACCTCAATTTGTTTATGTTCATCTTTGACATTTCCTTCTATGCAAAGCTTTTTGTAAGATTCCTACCCTTCCAGATCTTTGATTTCTGCAACTTTTTAGTGGATATAGGCTTGGACATCGTCAACTAGCAAAATCATAGGTGGTATGCTTGATAATTCTCTAGCATCATCATGTTGTGAAGCAACCTCTTGACAGAATTTGTAATTAGGCTCTTCACATGTAGTGTTCTTGATTAGGTTGACCTTTTTATATTTGGCATTCTTTATCTTGGAAATGCGAGATGTGGTTGCCATTATTTTATGAAATTAGGGCTTTTCCCATAAAAAAACTATGAGCTCAGTGAGTCTTAGTTACTCACTTGATCTTTTGTAGATGTTGTGAATCTATCTGAATACCATGAATGTGCTTGTGAGTCTCTCTACAATCTGGTCCTTGTTCTTCTCTTTATGCTCTTCTCTTTGTTCTTAATCACTTTGTGAACGAATGAGCTTTCTATTGCCTTTTTATAGACGATGCCCTAAGTGGTGCAATTAATGCTTTACCCACTTCTCAGTGCTCAAAGACAGAGCCGCTTGGGGAACATACTAACTTCATTCTCGGTGAGTGTTTTATGCTCAGGGTAAGTGTCAACTCAATTTACCTTTCATATGTTCACCAAAGGTGCTCGGTATATGGTGAAGAATAATTGTCTTTTTACATAATTTTCGATGATGCTCAGTTTACATTAACAATTTATATTTTGTATGTTCACCGATGATTGTCGGTATGCATTTTATAGACATGATTGTATTCACAAATTTATAACAATTAATACTATAGTGGATCTTTATTCATGCTAGTTTGGTATTTTTTCAATGTATAATGGAATTGATGTAAAATATAACTTGGTGTAGTGCAGTTCCATACGTGTTCTTCTTAGGTGCAGTAGTGATATCACCAGATCCATTGGATAAGGTGTCACCAATTGTATTTCTTGGTCCAACATCATCTGTGTTTTTATCTTTCCTCCACATTTTGTTTCTCATTCGTCTGATATCTTCAATGGTATTTCCATTTATGAAAGTTCTTGTCTCTGTCACTTGATCTTTGCAGTCCTTGCTAAGATGACTAACCCTATGAGTGTGTAAGCATGCCATTCCAGGGTTAGTCTAGCTTCTAGACTTTCTTATCCATTCTATCATGCATTGTGCAGCTACGTGTCCATTTCTACCACATGTGCAATTTGTCCATGTGTTGTAATCCCAAAAATATGAGTTACCAACTCTTTTCAGTTGATAAGAATTTTCTTGTTCTTTTAGCTTCTATACTTTCTTTTTCTTTTTTTAGCATTCAAGAGATGTGTTCCCATGCATTTTGGAAGTAGGACAATATTTTTCCATGTAGGTTTCCTTCTTTGGTTTTTTCACCTTAGATTTGCATTCATGTGCTTTGTGTCCTTTCTTGTTACAGTTATAACAATTTCCTATGAATGTAGATGTAGATTTAGGAATACCTTTAGCTTTGCTAGACTGCAAACATTTGATGTGTGGCATGGTTTTCCATAGTAATTCCATGTATGCTTCCTTGGTCTTGGATATGTGTAGACACCTTTTTCATCAACTTGGTATGATGATTCTCCATGCTCGGTATACCCTAGACCGATATTTTTGTTGACTCTTCTTTGTCCATCCAGAAAATCATCCATTATTTTTGTGCTTTCTTCAGCTTTCTTAATCATATCATTGTATTGTTGTTGAATCCTTATTTCATGCTTCAGTATTTCATTTTCTTCTCTTAGCTCACCAATGGCTTCCAATTTCCCATTGAGTTCTATGTTCACTAATTTTGCCTCCAGACTCATAAGAACTATTTTATTGGTGATTTAATGATGATGTTCAGTAAGTCTTTATATTTCAATTTCTCTCTCTTGTAGCGTTTTAGTGATCTTCCTCATGTCATCAATTGATAGATAGTGTTCTTTCTTTCTCAGCTTGTCTAGCATTATTCATAACCTCAATCATCCTTACCATCTATGTCTCTTGACTAATTTGTAGTGATTTCACTTGGCCAGACAGATGTTGATTGATTTCATTTAGCCTTATAATTCTTCCTTCAGATGTGTTTGATGTATTGCTAGATGTAGATCCTGATGACTCAAACAGATCAGGTATATCTTTTTCATCATAGTCTGTTTCATTACAGCGAGATGTCATAAATTTTCTTTCATCCAGTAGGTCTCTCATATTGATTCTATCTTCTTTGTATTGCTCATAGAAGATCTATATCAACAACTTCTGATTCTCAATATTCTTGTCTAGCTTATACCTTTCCATTGTATGATCTTTTCTCTAAAGTGATTTAAACTTTTCCAAATAAGAGATCTAGCTCTGATACCAATTGTTGGAATAATAGAATAGTGTGTACTGAGAGGGGAGGGGGGAATCAATACCCTTAAATATTTGTAACAATTAACCCTAAATCCTTTAGTAATCAATTCCTTGCATTACCGACCATAGGTGATATTTGATCTTTGTACATGTAATAGCAAATGATAAACTTAATTGCATGTAAACATTCATAGAAACATTCATGAAATGTAATGACACATGAAACAAGAATGGGTAACGTAGAAAACCCCTTGTTAGAAGGTAAAAAATGCGGTAGGGATGAACCCCACAAAGCTTCACTATCTGCCAAATGGAAGGTGTTGGTTAAGGCTTACAAGTTTCATCACTTCTGATGATCATACCCTATTAGGAGTAAGATGTTTAGAATGGTTACGGTCTACTCTGTTATGATATTTACCAACACTATTTAGTGTGCACTCGGTTAAGAGATTTACAAAAGGATTGTTAAATCCACCTTCCTAAAGGATTTCTTCTATTTGCTACACTTGTTAGAATGCAGTCAAAAATACTTTTTGGCCTGATAAAATGCAATCCTAAATTGCTAAGTACAGACCCTTAAAATTTTTCAATATGATGTATCACCTATAGTGATTGATTAATACCTTTGTTCTGGTCGGTAACCTTGAATCTTGTTCTTTATAACTAATTTCATTCTTTTTGTCCTCCTACATGAAACTATGTATCTGATCCATAGATGACTTTTGTGGCTACAATCATCATCACATTCCTTTTGTTATGATTGATTACACATCTATTTATACAATGAGTTGACCTAAATAGGTTTCACGCTTAACTATCAAAACTCTATGATCAAAGGTTTACTACTTGACCTTGATCTCCTAGTTTACATATTTACAATCAGTTATACTAATTAAAACAATTACATGTACTTTACTTTTCCCTCAAGAAATGGTTTTAAAGATAAGCTTTAAAGATAAATATTAAACTCAAGTGTTTTATTTGACGTGTAACTCATATCCACATTTCTCAGAATTAAAGTTGTCTCTCCGTAGACTGGTGCCTAGGTTGCTCTATAGTATTTCCTTGGTGATATCTCTTTAGACATTCCGATTCTCAATTTTATTTATAGAATGAATATCAGTGTTCACTGTGAATTTGTCTATCAGGTTCCTCTATGAACTTGTCTGTTGGGTTCCTCTGTGTAGTTATCTTTCTGTGAAGACTGGTTTTGGTGTTCTCTTGCACTTAACATTTTCAGTGACCTCTGTGAACTTCTATGTCGCGTTGCACTATAAACCTGTCTTTTGGTGATCATATTATCGACGGTTCAAAAATTTTTTCCTATGTATACTAATGACAAAGTATGATCATCAAGCTTCACATTGAGGGACATTCTCAGGTTATTATCAACTCTTTCTTTTCTCACTCATCTCAATAATAGAAAATTCATTATATACTTCATCATTACTAGGTCCTGATTGACTCTTTTGTGGAATCATTTTTATCACATATCTTGAGGGAAGAAAATAAGTTGGCAGCTTATCTTGCAAATAGTGCATGTGATGGCGTCTCTATTGATTCAATTAGTTTTAAGGATGTTACTGCACTATACCCTAATCTTAATGACTTTTATTTTGGGGATCTTGGCCCTTGGTCTGAGGCTCAAGAGAGCTATGACATCACTTGATCCAATGCTGGAGAAACAAATTAATAGTTTCAAGGGACCATGCAGACACCCTTTTTATTCCGCTAGCTTTTTTTTGACATGGGCTGGTTTTTTATTTTATTTTGTATGCATACACTGTCTCTAGACAATGAATCAGAGTTTTCTTTCTAGTTCTTTCTCTGAGGAACCTCCTAAACTAGTTAATAAAATAACTGTGCTCTGTCACTTGCCGATTAAAAAAAAACTTCATACATATCATAAGAGCCATTAGCACTCTCAACAATATTATAAATTATATCATCAAAATTAATTGCAATAGGATAGCTCATACATGATAAAGATGAATAAGAATCATTATGCATAGAATGCTTTGATATTTGATGAGGTGGATCAAGTAAAATCTTCTCTCTAGGATGAGGTATGTTTAATTTCTTAGGAGATGAAATTTTTTTGGAAGTATGTTCACGAGCGTTGTCGCAATATTTTTTTGGGAACTCTCTATCCATATAGCTTGTTTTAATGAGACAAAAAATTTGGTGTATTAACGTTTGGAATCACTCAACATTAGTTCCTATTATCCTTTTTTCTAAGAGAAGAAAGAACAGTAGGGAGAAGCAACACTAGGTTGAGGGATATAATATGTCAAATGTTTTTTTTTTTTTTATCTTTATAGGATTTTGGATTTGGAACATTAGCCTAAGATGGAGGGATAAAAGGAATGGAAATAAGTCTAGGTCGAGGATGTAAATGCGGTATAACTATATCTATATCTATATCCATAGATGAAGAAGAAATCAAAGTGGACCATGAAGAATCACTTCAGGACAATTCTAAGATTCTATTATCTTTAAACTTTTTATAAGATAGGAAATGGGTTTTATCATGATATTTCAAAAGTTGAGGTTTCTTAGGAAGAAGTAATTAAGGGTAAACTTTCCACAATTTTTTAAGGGATGATAACAACTATAATTGATTTTTATAACTTATCTATTGTGGGAAACTTTGAAAAACTACAAAAGACATAATGGATAACTTAATAAAAGTGAGCCACAGATGTCCTGACTTTACTTGAACTTTTACTAAGATAGGGATAATGAAAAAATAATATTAAAGACATAGTATTTATCTCAATTGGAAGGGTGATAGATGTAACACCCCAAAATTGGCATCTTGCAACCCTAACCAATTTTGTTGCATTTGTCACTCTTCTAGATCATCAAAGTCCTATTGTACTAGGCAATTCTGAGTTTTAACTGACTCTACTCGACCTGAGTGTCAAATGTAGAAAATCCTAAATCTGCATTAATCATACATCATATTTAATTCATAAATATCTATTGGCTAAACAAACCCTATGATTAAATTAATTTAATTATAAAGTCCTAGCAATTTAATTAAATTAAATTCACCCTCTTTAGCTAAGACACATAAAAAAGGAATTAAATGATATTTAATTATTAAATAAATATCCTCTTTTTGAATAATTGAATTTAATTATTCAGATAATTGAGAAAAAGCAATTATGAGGTCATATTTATTTAATTAATTGAATATTCTCTCAAAAATCTTATCTCTGTTCAGAAATAGAATCTTTGAATTAATTGTG
>MU226169.1:4473741-4490197 GCA_018584345.1 Thuja plicata
ATTTTGTGAGAACTCAGCACTCCAGACTTGACCTCACATTGGAGGTGACCAAGCAACTGGTAGAGTCCTTGCAGGAAAAGGTAAACCTTGTAAAATATTCTTCTAATTTATACAAGTCTTTTGTAATGAAGGCTTTCGGGGCTGATCCCCTTAGTACAGATACTTATACCCCCAAAGATTCAGTTTTAGGGAGTTTTGATGAGATAATGAAATTCTGGTATCAGTCTCTGAAGGGAATAGATGGGGTCCAAATGATGAAACTAACCAAGATGATACTTAAGGGCCACGATGCTGCAAAAATGGAAGATGAATTCAAAGGGAATGTTCCAGACCTGGGGGAACAAGTTGAAGTGGCCAGGCACAGAAGGGCCAGCCTAAAAGAGATAGACAAGCATGGCATTTTCTGCCTCCTCCAGGCCTTCAGCGATAATAAGAAGCCTTGAGCTTTCTCTGGAGGCCAGGGAAAAACTCACATTGAGTATTCTTTATTCTTTTATTGGCATAAATTACCGGATCCCAGAGTTCCAGATCCAACAATTTTGTATTCTTTAAAGTGATCCGTGTCCCAGTTCCTGAGGCCGACCGGTCACTTTCAGAGGTGGTTAATAAAGAGTGTTAGAAGGTAGTTGGCCATATCAAGGGGCGTCAACTTGGCAGTTGGTCTTCTGACAGGATGGTCTTCTCAAGGCGCCACTTAGGAGTACATCTGGCACATTGGAGATAGGGTGTCGCATTTCCCATTTATGAGGCATGTAGCCTCAATCTTTGAGGGACCTACTTTCTTCTTTCTCCTCTCTGGCTCTCTTCTCGAGACCGATTCTTCCACTGCATATTCTTGTCTTATTCTTTTGACATGGAAGACCTATTCTGTCTCTAGGTCTTTTCTAGGGTGGCGCAGGTAGTACTGGCCCTCAGATATTGTATTTTATTGGGACATGATGTAAATAGGGTTAGGGTTAAGAGAGTTGTATAAATAGGCAGACCGGCCAATTTCCAAGGGTCGGTGAAATTGATGATTTTGTTGTCCATAGCAATATCTAAGAAAATTCTCTTTTTAAGTTGCAAAGCTCAATGCTCCATTGTTCTGTTCTTGATAGTTATATGCTCTCCTAGAGTTGCCATTGTATCACGCACCAGTGCTTGCTGGACTGAATATTAATAAAGAAGGAAGGATTCTTGGCAATGATGTTGTTGGCGTTCTTGCTTCTGAGTTAATGGTATTTCATGCTTTAATATTCTATACGTCTTTTACTCTGGTATGTTAGAGTAGATTAACGACCTCCTTATTCCCGCTACTGATAAAATGCTAGCTGATGGTTAAGTATTTCTTCGGTATTTAGTATAGTTTACCAGGGTATCATTGATGTTTTGGACATTTTAGCATGACTATAGTTAGATGAAATACTTCTAACCCTGCAGGATCTTTTTGTTTTATTTGCTAAGTTTAGAACGCTCAGGAAAACCCTACTTTGATCGAATCTCCGGAGAAGATGAGTTGAAGAAACTAGCTATCCCCGTCAAAAATAGTCACCTCTCCCAACTGAGCCCCGTACTGTCATGACCCGACACCCAGGTGCTTGGAGGCTCAGAGGATTTATTTCCCCCGGACAACCTTTACAGGCGGAGTTGGCCGATTTTACCAGAACCCAGTGACAACTTATGACTGTTGGTGGACCCGGTCAGCAAAACCCCACCAATAGAAACTGGCACTGGAAGGAGGGTATGAGCTCATCCCCCTCCCAAGATTCCAATTTTATGCCTTCTGAGGGTTCCCCGAGTCATAGTTTTAGGAGATAAGCCTTCACTGGGATTGGATCTTTCTCTCCAGCAAAATTTGAAAGAGTCCTTAGGTCCGCCCTGAATCCCAGAAAGTTTGTCAAACTCGAGCCCCCTGCTCGAAAGAAATAGACATACAAAGATGCCATGAATCGACACCAGATCCAGAATGAAGATGTTGTGACCCATATGTTCCCGCTATCCTTAGGACAAAGTGAGTTGAACTGGTACCTTAACTTGCCTGCCAACTCCATCAACACTTGGCAGGATATGGAGGATGCCTTCCTGGCTGCCTTTTGCATGCATGTGGACCTAGCCTAGTCCCATAGCCAGTTCATCTCCATTAGAAAGGAACCCAATGAACCTCTTGCAGCATTCAAACATAGGTTCCAGCGTGCCCTGAAGCGGTGCACGGGTCCTTTTATCCCATCTCTAGACGTAACCATACAAACCTATCTTAACGCGATGGACCCCTTTGTTGCCACTCTCCTATGGAGAATGACCGCCCTGGGCGACCAAGATACCTTCGCAAAAGTCTACAACCTAGCCCTAGACCTGTCACGCGGTCTTAATGAATCCCCGGGCGGGATTGGGCAGAGCACACCTTTCAACATGATCCCCGGGGGAACTACCTATGCCGGGGGATACAACCCCAATCTAGCAATAGGTGCCCCCTTGATGGCAATGAATCCTCTGCTTCCCGTGATAGACCAACAGGAACGGTATGTTTATCCTGCCCAGACCCAAATCACACCGGGTCTGGAATTCTTCCCTTGGAACCAGCCACAGCAGACACAACAGACTCAGACACAACCGTCTAGAGTGCCCTTCTTTCAGTCATCCGTGGTTGGAGGATTGCTTCCCTTGACTCCAGTTAATCCTGCTGCCTTCTCGGGAAGCCAAAAACAACCACAACCATCACATTGTGACACTAACACTCAGTTGACTGCCGAGGTCAAATCCCTCCGGAAAATGCAGTCCACTTTGACCATGGACATGGACCAACTGAAGGCGGGGTCCTACACACAACATAACTCAAATTCCCAGAGAGGGAATGTCTTCTCCGGCCAATGAAACAACAATGCCGGGGGAAGAAACTTCAACAATGGGCCTAGGCCCAACCAGCAACAATGGAATAACAACACGAATACCCGAGGCTCACCTTCGAACCAAAATTCCAACCAAAATGGTGCTGGGCCATCCCATTTTACGCCAGTCGCAGACTTCCAGCCCATGACCAACTGGTGCAGATTGCACGATACAGGTTTCCACAATGAGGTGAATTGTGCCACTTTGGAGAAGGTAATCATGATCTCCCAGCTGGACAGGCAACAGTCACACGATACTACTCCCCCAGAGCCTTTTGTCCAGGAAACAACCCACAGTGCCTTCACCTATGATACCATCTTCTTCAGGACTTCCAGAGAAGATGAAGAAGAATCCAAATTGTCAGGATTCTTTGATGAATCTATCCCGCCCTTTGAGGCCAATGCCTTTACTATCTCACGGGCTCCATACAAAACTCAGAGCTAGGATAGTAAAGGACTAGCTTACACGCCTACACCTCCTGTCAAGGATAGTCCTCCTCCTTGAAATAATGTAACTGATCAACCTGTACCTCCAAAAGGTCCTAGCCCTAACCAAGCGAAAGACCTCGTCGAGAAAAATCACCTGTTCCCCAGAGAAAGATTTGATATCACGAAAGGCATTAGAGAAGACCACCACCTCCATGACCTTGATGGAGGTTTTGTTAAATTGTCCTGAGAAAAATAAGTCCCTTCTAAAGCTCTTAGGGAACCCGGAAGCAATTAGCCGCCCACCCAAGACAGTCTCCTTCGAAGATGCTAATGCGGCTGTCTTCCGGGGAAACAATGAGGATCCTCCCTTCCTACTAAGCTTGAACATTTATGGCAAAAAAATACACAACTACTTAGTAGACTCTAGAGCTTCGGGTAACATCATGCCTTTGTCCATTTGTCAGAAGCTCGGACTCCACCCCACCCCATCTAACAGCGCAGTGATCTAGTTGGATAAGACTGCTGTAAAAATAGTGGGGGAATTGAAGAATGTCCGGATACACCTTATCCAGGACCCCAGGATAGCTAGCATCATTGACATCCAAGTGGTGGACATCCTAGAGACCTACGGGATGTTACTAAGTTGAAATTGGTCTAAGTCCTTGAATGGATACTTTTCGACTAACTTCACCCACTTGTGGCTTCCATGGGAGGGAGAATCCAATTAGATCTAGGTCGAAAGTGAACCCCAGATGAAACAGGCCCTTACTGAGATTGGGAAGGTCAATGAAGTCCTTTTTATAGAGACTTCTCTGGGGGTGTACCGCCCTCTTGAAATCTTAACATTCAATTTCATCCCCGGAGAGGATCCTGTCGTGCTGCAAAGAGCACAAGACTTAGAAGAAAAGGTGAAAGTTGAAGTCAACTCTCAAGACTCCACAGTGACCCTAGCCACACTCTTGTCTGGCACTTGGTGCCGAGTACACTACCAAAAACATTCAAAACTTTAGTGTGGGCCATGTCTCTCGATCGCTAACTGGCACCTTGATACCCTCTAGAATAAATAGCATGTAACTTATTCCCTAGGACCCAGTGTCCCTGTGGGATACGCTCCTTTGCCGTCATCCCCCAAAGAATCCAAAACCCAAACTCCGGAGGGAAATTCTACTCTCACGTCGGTAGTCCAGAAGATTCACCCTGAGTCCCCCAGCAATAATCTAAAGAAAACTCCCACTCCCCAGCCCCAGATTACAAACAATGACTTATGGACCCTTAAATTCGATGGGTCCCGATCCAAACAGGGTTGTGGGGCTGGTTTAGAATTAATCAACCCATGAGAGAAATCCTTCCTTGCGTCCTACAGGTTACAGTTTAACTGTACAAACAATGTTACAGAGTACGAGGCTTTGGTTCTTGGACTCTTATTTGCATTAAGGAAAGGTGTCACCTGCCTCCGGGCTCTGGGTGATTCAGAATTGGTTATTAAACAAGTCCGGAGTTAATATACATGTCATGATAAAAGGCTGGCTGCATACCACAACCAGGCTTGGAGCCTTATCGAAGATTTTGATGCCTTTGGCATTGACCTCATTCCCTAGTGACGGAACTATGTCCCAGACGCCCTTGTCATTTCAGCTAGCACACTTGAGCCGATAGCCGGCTCACAACTCCAGAGATTTTCAGTTGAGATGGTCCCTACCCCCTCCATCCTAGACAATGTTACCCACTTTCAAGTTTTTTAAGGCGATCAACACATCCTGGCCTTCATGGCCAATGTTGGTGTCTTTGAGGACCAGATAGTGGAGGAACGAGACCACGACGATACTGGGCAGGGTGACGAAGATGACGGGATCATAGACTTGCCCACCAACACCATCCCAAAGGGGATGGTTGCACTAAAATGAATCTTTGACTCGGACCCTTAGGCCCGTGAGAAGGTATCGTCCTCCCCTGAGGGAGGAAAGTTTGAAAAAGTTAACATTAGCCAGCCCGGTGAAGAAAAGACCATCCACATTGGTACCTCCTGCTCCCCTGAGGAGAAGGAGAAGATTCTCATAGTTCTCCAAGAATATATTGATGTAATCGCCTGGGGATATGAAGACTTAAAAACGTATGATACATCTATCATGACCCACACTATTCCCCTGAAACTAGACGCTAAGCCCTTTTGGCAAAAGCAAAGACCAGTCAACCCCTTGATAGAGCCTCTGATATGTCAGAAGGTAAAAAAACTATTGTCAGCCTGGATAATCTTCCCAATCCGGCATACTACATGGGTTGCCAACCTGGTCCCTGTAAGGAAAAAGAACGGCAAGATCCGCCTTTGCGTGGATTTTCAAAATTTAAACAAGGCATCTAAAAAAGATAATCACCCTCTCCCTTCATTGGATGAGGTGTTGCAGATAGTAAATGGATCCTAGATGATGTCCTTCTTGGATGGATATTTAGGGTACAACCAGGTCATGGTCAAGTATGAAGACAGAGAGAAAACAATGTTTACCACCAAGTGGGGAACGTTTGCATACAGAAGAATATCATTTGGCCTAATTAATGCAGGGGCCACATTTCAAAAGGCCATGGACATCGCATTTGAGGGCCTTGTGAACCGATGCATAATCATCTACATGGATGATTTAACCATCTTTTCCTGGGACAGGCGCGATCATCCCGCCCACCTCGCTCAGATTTGTGAGAGATGTCGCTGGTACAGAATATCCCTCAACCCCAAGAAGTGCATATTCGGGGTCACTGAGGGGAAGTTGCTTGGGCATATTATCTCTAAGAAGGGTATATCCATAGACCCTGATCGAGTCACAGCATTGCTAAATCTGCAAATGCCTGGAAGCAAGAAAGAAATGCGATCCTTCTTTGGGAAGATCAACTTCGTGAGATGATTCATCATGGGATTCACAAAAATAGTTAAGTCACTCAATGAGATGATGAAGAAAGATACCAAGATTGAGTGGAGTCCTGAAGCAAAGCGGGCATTCACCCAAATTAAACAAACAATAACGGAGGCACCTGTCCTGGCTAGTCTGGACTATTCCCTCCCATTTTATATCTACTCGTTTGCTTTGCCGCATTCTGCTGCGGCAGTGTTGACCCAAAAGGTTGAAGGGGAGGAACGACCAATAGCTTTCATGATTTCCCCCTTCAAGAACGCCGAAGTTTGGTATTCATCACTAGAAAAATAGGCCTTTTCTCTAGTTCACGCCGTGAAGAAATTCTGGCATTACATTCTCCGAAGCAAAGTACACGCTATCATTCCAGACCAGGCCGTCAAATCTCTGTTGATGCAGAGTGAATTGGGTGAGAGACAGGGGAAATGGATGGCCATCCTCCAAGAATATGACTTAGAAATGTAGCCCATGAAAATAGTCAGAGGCCAAGGACTAAGTCGGGCGATAGAAGAGAGACTCCCCGCATAGAATGCCAAACTTACACAGTGGAGTCCATCACCCAAGACCCATGGTATACCAATTTGGTATACTTGTTGCTAAACAATAAATGTCCGGAGGGGTTACCTCCCAACAAACACCGTGCTCTACGGATGAAAAGCGCACATTTCATGATAAAAAATTCCACGCTTTACCGTAGAAATTATGAGGGGGTGTACCTCCGGTGCATCGATAGAGACCAAGCTATAAGAATAATCGATGAATTCCATAGATAGTTTGGAACCGGGCATGGCTCAGCTGATGCCACTGCCCATCAGATCCTCTAGGCCAGATACTATTGGCCCTGTATCTTCAAAGATGTTTAATCTCATGTAATAAAATGCCATACTTGCCAAACCACAGCGCATCGTGAGTGTAACCCAGCAATGCCTCTACAACCAGTCTACGACGCTAGACCCTTTGCCCAATGGGCATTTGACTTCATCAGGAAAATCAACCCCAACTCATCTTCCAACCACCAATACATCCTTACTGCTACTGATTATTGCAATCGGTGGTCTGAAGCTATACCTTGTAAAAACAACACGGCGGATGTAGTCATCAATTTCTTGGAAGAAAATATTGTCACACGGTTTGGGATTCCCTTTGCCTTGGTATGTGACAACGGTCTGGTGTTTTCCTCAGGACAGTTACTTGAATGGAGCTACAATCGGAAGATCACACTGAAGTTCTCCAGCAACTATTACCCCCAGGGAAACAACATTACTGAATCAACGAACAAAAATCTGCTTGAAGTGATCAAACACCTGTTAGAACAAAATCCCCGGGATTGGCATCAAAAGCTGAAATTTTCCCTCTGGGCGGATCGCATTCATATTAAGGCTACCCTGGGAACTTCACCATTCCACCTGGTTTATGGCCAGAACCCTGTATTCCCAGCCAATTTATAGATCCCAGTATTACAGTTTATGCAGGAATTTAACAACAGGGACAACATTGTGGAGGTTCGGCTCTTGAATCTGGTGTGAATGAAGGAACAATGAGACGCAGCCCTTGAACATTTCACTCATCATCAAGCAGTGGTAAAAATATGGTTTGACAGAAGAGCCCAATATAAGGCTTTTCACATTTCGGGTCTGGTCCTGTTGTGGGACAAGGCCCGGGAAAAGAAAGGAAAGCACACCAAGTTCCAACAGCTTTGACTCGGACCATACTTGATTTTAGAAATCTGTGGGGCAAATACTTATCGCCTCAAAAATCTAACTGGGGAACCTATCACATATCCCATTAATGGACATTTTCTCAAACACTATTTTGAGTAAGGTAAGTTTGTCATAAGTTGTACTATATGTAAAGCTTTCCACTTGTAAATAGTTCCCTCTGGGTGCCTCGTGTGAGGCACCCTGCCATGTAAGTAGCCTTATCAGTTGTCCTCCGAGGCAGTCCCTTTCTGTTGTTTTTCTTTTCACTTTTGGTTTTCTTTCGGTCCTGGTGTTTTTCTCTGTCTTGCAGGAATTGGAATGCTTCGCATAACTCTGGCCTTTGTGGCAATGTTTTTGGCATGGTGAACTTTAGAATCTGTCTTTAGCATGGTGGAATCAGCTTGGTCTCCGGGGTTGTTTTATGGGTCATGGCACATTTTGAAGAATTTCCATTGGGTGTTCTTTCCGCGAGTCTGGAAATAAGTGAAAAAAATAATAATTCAAGGAACAAGTAATCAGACATATTGAGGGTAGATCGGTTGCACTCTCTGATTGACCCAAGTCTGAAAATCCAAAGGAATTTCTTTCCAGGCCCGGAACTTTATCCTCTCTTCAAATACCCAAACGCAGGTGGATAGGTGAAAGAAGTACCGCCATTAAAATTAGCTAAGCTTAAGCTTAATGGTGAAAGAAGTACCGCCTTCCCCACCCAGAAATAAATAAAATAACAAGAAGAAAAGTGGGATAAAACTCCGGTCTCTGGGGGAAACGAGAAAATTGATGACTGGTTCGATGTAATTAGTGCCTCTTCTCTATTCCTTCCAAAGGCCATTGGCTTGATTCCCCTCCTAAGAACACATGACACCACTGACGAAGGACTATGGACTGACTCCTGTGTGGTTGGATTCTCTCGGATATGTTTCCCTTTGCCTGTCAGACGCTTCGGAAAGTGGCTTGTTCCAGTTTTGCTAACCAGAGATTCTTTAGTTCTCAAATGCGCTAAGGCATTTGTCCCAGATAGTTGCCATTTGTTATGCCCTGCATCCCCGTCCCTACATTTTGTGTGCAAAATGTTGGGTCCCCCTTTTTTCGCTTTTTTTTTCACTTTTGGTTTGCGATTTTGCCTTGTCTTTCTTTTTCTTTCCTCTTTCTCTCTCCGAGGTTTTCTTCCCCGGTGTGTTGTTTTGTTTGTTGGTTTTCTCCTCCGGGATTCCGGTCCTGAAGGTTGTCTTTGTTGGAAGCCTAATTTCAAACTCTGGGATTCTTCGCTATGATGTTCTTAAAAATATCATCACAAGGAATCCCCGGCCCAGAGTCTGGAGGTTTCGCTCGTCTGGGAGTTACCGGAGGAGGAGGATCGCCTTTTTACCGCGGGTATAAATAGATTATCTGTCACTTTCATGCTTACCATGATTAAAAACCTTAGAGAAAATTAGAGAGAATTAGAGCGATTTTAGAGCGATTAGCAGAGCATTTGCAGAGAGTTAATAATAATCAAAGAGTGATATCTTCTGTCGTTCTCAGGCAAGTGCGAGCGCTTCGTGGTGGTGATTCTGACAGTTCAATGACTTGGGTTGTAACAGAGTTCCCTCAGTAATCCTTCCTCCTTCGCCTTCTGTGTTCTCAAGTTGGTATTTCTGCGCTTCCTTCCTCTCTGTTTTGCTTCCGCTTGCTGGTTTTTCTTTGGGTTTGCTTGGTTTTGTTTGTTTTTGTTTTGATTTTTCTTTCCTGTCTTGTCTGGTTTGTGGTCTTCTGGTTTCGCCGCCCGTTGGTGGGTCGGCTCTGTCAGAGGGTTGTCCGCCCCCTGCATAGGAGTTGTTTGTCTGTAAATAATGTATATAGTGTAGATAGCTGTATATGTGTGTTTCTGCTCTGCCTGGTTTTCCTGCGGATGTCATCCCGCGTTGTTTATTCATGTATATATGTTTGTAGTTGTAGGATGCCTTCTATATATCTTTCTGTTCCCTGTGTATATCCCTCAGCTTCATGTATATCCTTTCGGGTGGCTTGACAAGATGGTCGAGTCACCACTGTGTCTATTTTTTTGCCTTTGAACTCGCTTCGAGGCAGAAAACCACCTGTTTGAAACTCGGCTCTCAGCCAGTTTCAAACAGGCAATTTTCTCTCTCCTCCATCAAGTCTGTTAGAACCTCATTTACGTCCCATATGCACAATCAATTCCAGCCAAGTGGCTCTCCCTTTTCGTATGTTCAGACAGTTGGCTCCGCCGTCATCACCATCACATCTATTTAATGCCAACGCATGTGGCGTCCACGTTGGCTTGACATATCTTTGCTAACGGTCATTTCTCCACGCTTTGGGCCCCTTTACCACCGTCTATCCTGTGTCTTTGCCAAGTGTGATAAGATTCCCGAAACCCGGATATGTTGATACTTTAACTTCACGATATACTTTGATTTTTGGTTATATTTGCATGATACTAACTTTTCAGGAAAAGAAAACATCATGGTGGTAAGATCTCCGGACCCCAGAATAACTATTTCATTTTGATAAAAATATTCTGATGGTCGCTTTGCCTTACAGGTTCCCAGACTTCATCTTCTAAACATGTCTGAAGCATCTGCATCATCTCCTCCCAGAAGTCTGGAACTACCAACAGCGACGGAAACCAAGGCCGCAATGAAATCTAAAATGGAGAGGGCCCTGGAGAAACTTCCCCTCACCATGAAGTTCGTGCAGAACAACAACATTACGGGCTCAAAGATTGAGTCCAAGGTTAAACTCATAACTGACACCAGCGTCAGAACATGGGCAGAGATGCAGGCCCTGGTAAAAGTAATGCACATCTAGTGACAAGTTGGAGATCAACTAGCGATTAACGTCGAAGGTTCTGGGATCCTCTGGGCAGCTTGCTTCCCTTGCTCCGTGCAGTCTCCAGAGCTCCTCTTAACACTGGCTGCCAATTACAACTCTTTCGTCTGGGCCGTCATGCTTGCGGCCACAGAACCTATAGGATACCCCACTCCACTGGTGTCCCTCAACCCAGACACATTTCGGGCGGGATTAGGAATACCACAATTTGATAGAGCCACTGTGGTTACAAGGGCTGATGCCTTAGACCAATTTACTCAACTAGAGGATGCTGCTCGGGTGTATATGAATACCCACTGGCTCAAGACCCTGAAGAGGGATCCAAAGAGAATGAAGATAGAAATCCCCTGCTCTGAATTCAAGGATAGCATCCAAATGGGGATAATAGCACTAGCCCGGGTATTTGGGCAACCCTCCACCTAGGAATTTGCAAAATGGATGTATTATTTCCTCCTTGACATCTCCACCAAGGGAGAATTCTTCGACTAGGCCGCAATAATCTCCAATCACGTCGACTCCCAGTTCCTCCAGGTGGACAGAAAAAATAAGTTTTATATGTCTTCTTACATTTTCTGGGCCCTAGCACAGTAGAGGCCCCACTCCAATGGCCTACTTACAGATGGCATGCTCGGGATGGGCCTGAAACAAAAAGCACCACAGGACCATTTCCCACAAATCCAATGGGAGGCCAGCTTCCCCAGTTTCTGTCGAGTAAACGACGCGTTCGTTTACTACCATCTACTCACACCCACCAGGGATGCCGGATACTGCCTATCCACTGAGGTGACGAAGTTAGTCAGTAGTTATGGGCACTACTACATTCAGTTCCAGCAACATACATACATTAGAGTTGACGGCTTCTCCGGGAAACCCTACTTGTTGCCCAGACATTACGGGGACAAGATCATGCTGCTGGAATATTGCCGGAAAATGATGGAATTGCACACCTTCTTTTCCCTCAAGAAGGTCCCCAACGTCTCATTCCCAATCACCTATGGGAACTACACCTGCAGTCTAGCTGCCGCAAAGGAGGCGGAAAATGAGCTGAAAAGTTACAACTTGCAGGAATTCTATCTGGTGTGAAAGAACTTTGACCCGCATGGAAAAATAGTAACGGCAATGCCCCGGGCTTCAGAGCCCCATAAAATACACATGGAGGACTTCTGGGCAGATTGCCAAGATGATGTGGAGGTGCGAAGCCAGCACTATATCAGAATGACAGCCAGAATGATGCAGAAACTGAAGCTCCAGAGATTCCCTCTGGGCTTCTCTGACGTTGCCCCCACCATAGACCCCCAGTACAAAGAAAACGGGATCGATAAGTTGGCACTACCAGCAATGGATTGGGCTGCCTAGGAGGGGCCCACAATTGAGGACTTCACTCGAGATGTGGTCGAGCGAAGTCATGCCTATTTTAAGAGGGTGTGCCCCAGGAGTATGCATCAGGCTCCCCGACCGGCACCAAAGATAACTCCACCACCGGTACCAAGATTGACCCTAGGGGCCGGGACCTCCTCGCAGGGCGCAGACAAGGGAAAAGAGATAGCTACAACACCCTCCACGCAGGAAGTCCCCATTCAGGAACAGATCAAGCAATCTATGGCAGCCTCCCAGCAAATGAGAGAGTAGTTAATAATGAGGCTGGCCACTCCCCCACTCATGGCCGGACCAATTCATCCTCCTTCCTCCCCGTCACTGGTAGCCTTAATGGTCAAGGCAACGAGGGTGGATCCCATGGAGGCAGCAGCTATAGCCGATGCGGGGCAACCTTTGGTCACCCGGAGGAAGAGGAAGTACATAAAGTAGCCCAAGGTAGAACTAGCGCCAGTGGCATCCCTCCCCCAGGAAGTAGAGATCCTTTCTTCCAGTTCCCCAGAACCGGAGAAAGAAACAGAGCCTGCAGAGGTCCCAGCCAGTCCCCCTCTGCAAGAGGAATTTGATGATGTATTTGCAACCGATGAGTTCGGAAACTTGCAAGGGGATGATACACAAGCAGGGACAGAAGTCCTGGAGAAAGAAGCGGGGGCTGCAGACCAAGAAGACCCAGAACAGGAACCTGCGCAAGAGCAAGAGCAGGAGATAGAAGAAAAGGAGCAGAACCAGAAATTATCCCTGGGGCTCAAGAGATATAAGGTCCGGGAGTGGACCAACTAAAGCCAGGTGAAAAAATAGCATCCGCTGGGGGAACTAGACCTCCGGTAATAATCGTAAACCTAGCCGCCACATTCCTAAGGCCACTCCCAGGGGAAACCTTTGGGCAGGTTATCACAGCGGCCCAAACTCTGAATCTCGGCCCGATACCTCCCCTACTGCCAACAGAGGAAGAAATCCTGGCAGAAGAACATGAAGAATAAGAAGAAGAAGAGCAGCAAAAGGAGGACATCCCCGAAGAATCCTACCAGGGTCCAGACCCAACAATAGACACACAAGACAAGGCTGAGGAGATTGGGGTGGACAAAGAAAATATTGCTGTAGAAGAAGTTGAGACAGGGAGGACGGATGAGGTCCACGACACTAGGGAGCAATAGCCATCGGAGACCAAGAGGGAATTAGGGGAACAAATTCTGGCAGGAAGGCCACCTCTCCCACCTTAGTGGCTGGTAGAGAGAAAAAAGAGAAAAGCTCAGTCCGCTCCGGTGATTCCTCTCTCCCTGGCCGAAATGATGGCCCAGGTTCAGGCCCCACCGAAGGTGAAGAAAGCCCGGATAGTTCATACTTTGCGAACTAAGCTGGGTGGAGAAACTATTTCCATTGTGGCGACACCTCCCCTGGGCGCCGACGAAGCAACTGCAGACTCCACAGATTACAATGTTGCAGAGGTATCCCTGGGAAAGAGACGGAAGCAAGGCGAGGTATACTTACTTAAGGAGGTGGCAAGGGTAGTTGAAGCCCGATACAAAAAGGAGGCCCAGAGGCTCAAAGCTAAGAAAGAGAAGAATGCAAATCTTATGAGATTGCTTACCAAGCTGGCTAGACCCATCAATGCCGCCCCTTCGAAAACCCCCACAACTGAAGAATTACCACAGAGCGACATAGACTCCTTGTGGGTAATGAAAAAGAAGGCCCAAGCAGTGGATGAATGGGTCTCCCTACAGATAGGAAACACCCGGCGTTTCCTAGCATCCACTCTCCCAGACTTATACACCACCCGACAAGTTATCCATCAGGCGGAAGCACTCATTGAGCAATGGGAGAGTGACGCTGAAAATTACCAAGCGTGGAAGGTGGAGCTCAAAGAGCTCCTCACCTTGGGAGAAGACATAGTTTCCGAATCTAAAATTCTGGTTGATGAATCATTTGATTTTGTGAGAACTCAGCACTCTAGACTTGACCTCACATTGGAGGTGACCAAGCAACTGGTAGAGTCCTTGCAGGAAAAGTTAAACCTTGTAAAATATTCTTCTAATTTATACAAGTCTTTTGTAATAAAGGCTTCCAGGGCTGATCCCCTTAGTACAGATACTTATACCCCTGAAGATTCAGTTTTGGGGAGTTTTGATGAGATAATGAAATTCCGGTATCAGTCTCCAGAGGGAATAGATGCGGCCCGGATGATGAAACTAACCAAGATGATACTTAAGGGCCATGACACTGCAAAAATGGAAGATGAGTTCAAAGGTAATGTTCCAGACCTGGGGGAACAAGTTGAAGTGGCCAGGCACAGAAGGCCCAGCCTAAAAGAGATAGATGAGGATGGCATTTTGTGCCTCCTCTAGGCCTTCAGCGATAATAAGCAGCCTTGAGCTTTCTCCGGAGGCTGGGGAAAAACTCACATTGAGTATTCTTTATTCTTTTGGGGGCATAAATTCCCGGATCCTGAAGTTTCGGATCTAACAATTTTGTATTCTTTAAAGTGATCCGTGTCCTGGTCCCCGAGGCCGACCGGTCACTTTCAGAGGTGGTTAATAAAGACTTTCAGAAGGTAGTTGGCCACATCAAGGGGCGTCGGCTTGGCAGTTGGTCTTCTGACAGGATGGTCTTCTCAAGGTGCCGCTCAGCAGTACATCTGGCACATTGGAGATAGGGCGCCGCATTTCCCATTTAAGAGGCATGTAGCCTCAATCTTCGAGGGACCTACTTTCTTCTTTCTCCTCTCTAGCTCTCTTCTCGAGACCGATTTTTCTGCTGCATATTCTTGTCTTATTCTTCTGACATGGCAGACCTATTCCGTCTCCATGTCTTTTGTAGGGTAGCGCAGGTAGTACCAGCCCCCGGATATTGTATTTTATTGGGACATGATGTAAATAGGGTTAGGGTTAAGAGAGTTGTATAAATAGGCAGATCGGCCCATTTTCAAGGGTCAGCAAAATTGATGATTTTGTTGTCCATAGCAATAGCAAAGAAACTTCTCTTTTTAAGTTGCAGAGCTTAATGCTCCATTGTTCTGTTCTTGATAGTTATATGCTCCCCTAGAGCCGCCATTGTATCACACACCAGTGCTTGCTAGACTAAATATTAATGAAGAAGGAAGGATTCTTGCCAATGATGTTGTTAGCGTTCTCACTTCTGAGTTAATGGTATTTCATGCTTTAATATTATGTATGTCTTTTACTCTGGTATGTTAGAGTAGATTAATGACCTCCTTATTCCCACTACTGATAAAATGCTAGCTGATGGTTAAGTATTTCTTCGGTATTTAGTATATTTTACCAGGGTATCATTGATGTTCCAAATATTTTAGCATGACTATAGTTAGATGAAATACTTCTAACCCTGTAGGATCTTTTCATTTTATTTGCTAAGTTTAGAACGCTCTGAAAAACCCTACTTTGATCGAATCTCCGGAGAAGATGAGTTGAAGAAACCAGTTATCCCCTTGAAAATAGTCACCTCTCCCAACCGAGCCCCGCACAATCGTGACCCAACACCCAGGTGCTTGGAGGCCCAGAGGATTTATTTCCCCTGGACAACCTTTACAGGTGGAGTTGGCCAATTTCCCCAGAACCCGGTGACAACTTATGACTGTTGGCGGACCCGGTCAGCAAAACCCCACCAACAGGACACACTTAAGTGTTCCAATGTGTCAAAAGGGGTCATGGGATGTTCTATGGGTCCTATGACCATGATAAGGTGTACTAAGACCTTTGAGGTCTCTTTTTGACCCCCGGGAAGACATTAGAACACTCAATTGTGTCTCAAGGGGTCCTACGACCTCTTGGGACACACTTGAGTGTTCCAATATTTCAAAAGGGGTCATGGAAATTCCCTATGACCCCTTTTAACATATTGGAACACTCAAGTGTGTCCCAATGACCGTCAGAGATACATTAAAACACTCAACTATGTCCCAAGTTACAAACCACAATTGTCCCCTATGAAGTCCACATGACCCCTTTCGACACATTAGAAAACTCAAGTGTGTCCTAAGGGGTCTTAGTACCTCTTGGGACACACTTCAACATTCCAATGTCTCGAAAGGGGTCATGGGAACTTCCTAGGGGTCCTAACACATGATAAGGCCTACTAGGACCCCTAGGAAGTCCTCATGACTCCTTTCGATACATTGGAATGCTCAACTGTGTCCAAAGGGGTCGTAGGACCCCTTGGAAAACACTTGAGTGTTCTAATATGTCGAAAGGGGTCATGGGCACTCCCTACAGGTCTTAATGTGTGATAAGGCATAGTAGGACCCCTAGGAAGTCCCCATGACCCCTTTTGACACATTAGAATGCTCAAATGTGTTCTAAGGGGTCGTAGGACCCCTTAGGACACATTTGAACATTCTAATGGG
>MU226169.1:4508340-4546446 GCA_018584345.1 Thuja plicata
GAGCCCAGGCTCCCAAACCTCTGTCGAGACATCGTCATGAGCCACACCATATACAATAAAGTGCATGTAAAATATTTATTACCACACACAAGTAAAATACACATGCATGCATAATTAACCTTAAACAATTAATTACCTTTCCTTTTTTGATGCATGAGGAAGGAACCCCCTCATGCCCCCCACTGACATCAGCTGAGACTTGTGAGAGTACAAAAAGATGACAATATATTAGTAAATGTATGAATTTTATTTCTCTAATTGATAGAGATTTCAGCATGTACACCAAATAATATAAAAGAAAACTAATGGGTACATAATTTATAATATACCATATAGGTGTCAAGGCCAAATGAAATGGCTGAAAGTGTAGAGTCATCCACCTACCTCAACTCCTCCTCTATCATCGAATGAAAATAAATGGACCAAATATATATACATAAGTGCATACAGTCATTAAAACTAATCTAAATAAATAAATTAATTTTAAATTAAATAAGTCATGTGACAAATTTATTTATAATGTTTACTCTTACCGTATCAACATGACTCCATGGCTCTACATACCCCTCCTCGGCACTCTCATGAGATGCAGATTCTCCATGAGGTGTTGTAGCCTCTATAGCTGTGTCTCCTGTGTCCTCCTCATCAATAACATCTGATTTGTATCAGAATCAGTAAGCGGTCTAAGGCACAAATTCTTGCACATAATGAAAGTATGGGGCATGCATACATGTGAACTGTTTCTAAATGTTGATGCACCAACATCATCCACACCAGGAGGCAACAATGACTTGGTCTGCATGATCAACTGATCACTCAACATGTAAATGGACCTAATACTCTGTGAGGTAGCCTCTGCAATGATATTAGGATGCTGCACTGGAGGAGGGGGTGCGACTTCAGTGGGTGGACAAAGGTAGTGTCCTTTTTGCATTAGGCAAATGGCCTAGTCTGAGGAGCTCCTCCGCCTACACCCATGTTGAGCCTCATGCTCCAATAATTAACATTGTGACCAAGCACAAACTCAGCATACAATTTTTTTATGAAATAGAAAGGGAGCTCCAAATTGCTATGGGGTGGTTTATCAAAAACCATCCACCAATGATCCCAAAAGTGTGTGCACATTGCTTCATTTGTGCACCATTTTATTGATAATTCTGGCTTTTTGGGGTCAACTTTTAATCTGGTTTTATGATTAACAAAAAAGGAGGCTATTTCTTCCTTAGTTATATTAAGGGTAGCAATCCCATCATGGTCAAGCCTGTCATCAAATTGGGTGTGCATATCATCATGCCAATGAAGAGTAGCATTATGTTGCTGCGTAAGGGTGTCAATGTTTTTGAAACAATGGTATTTAGGGTGGCAAGAATAGGAGCTAACGTAGGTATATTCTTATACATGTTTTTGAAGTGTCGTATAGTGTTCAAATTCTCTTGTATCAAATCCTCTAAAGATTGAGGGTTTTGAAGCGGTTTTGGATTGTTTTGGGGATCATTATTTGGCGGGGGAGGGTTATTATCTTCATTTTTGTCAGCCATGCCTAACTAAATAATATACAAATATAAATTTTAAATTGATTTCATATATTATTAACAAAATCAATACAAAACCCCATTTTTACCAAAAAAACTACATTTAACATGAAAATGAAAAAAATTAATCTAGATATAGCAAGAATTTACTTACCAGATAAACTATGGAGTCAAATTTGTTGTTGGAGCAATCAGGTACTCGAGAAAATCATGTATAGGATATTTCTAGCCATTTTCCAAACCCAAAATGATGAGAGAAATGAGGAAAGCAGCTCGCAGGTTTTGATTTATGCCACAGGTTTTGGGTACCTGAAAAAATCAGATACCAGATATTTTTAGGTACCCAAAAATATCATGTACCTGAAAATATCATGTACCCGATTAGGATTGTGCTTTGGTTTCAGGTTTTCCCAGGTGTACTAACACCCAGGCCTACTAAAAAGTCAACAAACATTTTCACGCACTTTTGGACGAGTGAAAAGTGGATTTTTTCACATCGCCACTTTTTGGCCCCCCATGATCTTGCACATACCCATAGGTACAAGTGAAACCATAATGCACCTTAATCACAATATCAGATTTATCATATCCTTCTTGATGCAATTGTTGTGTATAGAGATAATCTTCCATAACAAAAATATACATACATACTAAATCAAAGAGAACTTGCCACGAATGCTTGTCTTTTATTAATATTGATAAGTATAAAAATCCATGAGGTTCATTAATGATATGTCTTGAATGAAAGGAAATGAAATGTTCACACTTGGGCTTAGGTTTCTAGATCAAGTTCACAACATTTGTGGCTTCATAACCACAAATCGTAGATTATTATGATCATCAACATTGGTAGAATGGTATGGAAAAGGATATATAAATATTTGAAATTTTTTATTATATGTGCCACAGATTTGTTTCCTTTATTATTCAAAATATCCACCATTATAGTATTAGAGTTATAATGTCTTGAATTTCCAGTTTTAAATAGATATATTTCTACATATCATACCTAGGTTGATGATGGAATAGAGAAAATGGTTTTTCATCAAAGTAAGAAGTAAAATTCTTAGAGATACCTATAGAATAAATAGGAGGAAGCCTCAACGTACTATTTTAATAATTAGGTGAAACATGATTCAATGCAAATATTTAGAGATAGTTGTGAATTTCTAAGGTTCAAATTTAGATACAAATGGTCTAACAATGGGGCTTGTGACTATTTCTTCAAAATCAATATGATTGGAAAAACCTATTTATATTTTCCTAATGAAGGTTCATATTGAATCACTTGATATTTATAATTATGAAATGTCAGGTGCAAGTGTGTGAAATAAAAAAATAATCTTATCAATAATATCATTTTGCAAATTGTTAGTGAATTTTTTTCTTAACATGACCATTAGAAATAGAATAAAAAGTGTTTGAATATGGCTTAATATGTCTAAATTGAGACTAGCAATAACTGAATAAATTAGTCAAAGTAACTTTTGGCCTAATATTATTTGGAAAATATTGAATGAGAGCATTAGCCAGTGTCTGAAAAATAGGCAATTGAATCAATAGAAAAGGTAAAAAACATTGGATATATATATTTTTATAGGAACAAGGGAAATGTTTTGCAAGAATCCTCACCTAGTAATAATTAAATCTAGTATACAAAGTTTCTATTGTTTTCCCATGAGTGCAGGTTCACCTTTTCCATTGCACTTCTCTAAGTGGGTAAGCTCAATGTGTTTTGGGATAGGTGCATAAAGGATCTAAATCAAAAGTCAAATTAATGTTTGAATATGTAATAATATTAGATTTCTATTAGTTCAATGGAAGCCAATTTTTTTTGTAAAGCTGAAAGATTTTGTAAGAAATTGTAAATGGTGGCTTTAGTAGAGTAATTGGGTTGAGAAAAATTTGAGTGTGATGAAGGATTTGGAGGTGTTCTATTATGGTAAGTAGGTAAATGAGATGGTTGAGAATCATATGGAAGACTTGTTTTAGGTGGCACATAAGCATATTTATGTATGTGATTAACCCAACTACTAACATGTGTTGTATTAACATTTTTTTATAAAAGTAGTTGTGATGAAAGATATATATATGTAAGAATATTTAAAACAGATGTAGGAATAGGCATGGGATCTTAACATTACTTGGAGGATTTGAATATACAAACACCTTAGAATAACTAGTTACTTTTATAGTGTTTTCATCCACTATATAATATTTTCAATGAACTTCCTGAAACTTGCAATGAAGTATATTGCATGTCCATCCATCTGATCTTGACTTAAAAATTATTGAATAATTTATTACTTCTTTTCAAGCTTCTCTAATTTTCCATTATGCACTTGAGTAGAATATTAATTCTCATAATGAGAATAATTACGAGAAATGTTCTCAATAATTTTATCCATGTAATGTGCTTGATAAACAAGAGGGGATTTAGTGAAGCTCCTAGACAAAAGATTTTTCAACTTAGGAAAAATACCTATATTTTTTAAACCTTGGGAATTCATAGGTTTATACCCTCTTTTCACTAGTACATTGATTCAAAACAATGGGTAATAAATCTCATAGACAAAGAAAAATAAGGCTAAGTGACTTAAGCTCTTAAAAAAATTCAATGAATTATGAAAATGAAATGTGTGATTTAAAAGTGTAGTTAACAATGAAATGATTAATTAATATCTATTTAATAAATCCAAGTACATAAAATATCAATTAATCTCTCTAAATACAAACTTTTATAAAATTATATTCAAATATAAACATTCAAAATAGAAACATGGAGGATGCTATCTTAGGTTCATCATATCAAAGTGAGGGTAATAGGGGTAACTAGCCTAAATACACAAACTAGGGATAAATGTAGTTGCATCCTAAGGAATAACTAAATTTGTCCAACTTCAAACTAACTGAATTGATAAGATATGGGAATAAATGAATCAAGTTATTTTGAGTTATCCTTTGTCAAATATTTGTGGATGTTATTGAATAAGATAGACAAATAATTAGGTTAATTTAAAGAATAATTAGTATATACAATAAGCTAGAGATCATATATGAAAACTTTGGGTAGAGCTCTAGAAATATGATCATAGAGAAACCTATCACAAACATTTGGCCTAAAAATGTGGGACTATACCACTAGGCGACATAGTACCAACATGTTTGATGTGTATATCATGAATGTATTATAAATTAGCATTTTTCTCTAATCACATCTTATTTAATTCATGGATTAATTTTCCATCTATGTGGCTTAAATGGAACATCCAAGAATTTTTTCTTCTTCAAAGTATGGTCCCCTTATTCTTAGTATTCTCTTCCTTGATCTATAATTAATTTCTCTTTACTCTTCAAACTTACATACAATAAGGAGAAAAAAATGATGTTGGGCTATATAGGGGATTTCCTTAGTAAAACCCCATGAGGATTAAACATTCCCTACAACAATGATGTATTAAAAAAAATTGAATTTTAGGTAAATTTTTTTTGAATCAATAATGTTATACCTTACATTTAAATTATCCTTATCTTGAAGGCTTCATCAAATATTGATGATGGTAGAAAGGATCTCATGAATATCTTCATTTATGGAGGAAACATATGAGCTTGGTCATGGATGACATCTCCAATGCTCAAATCCTGAAGTGCTAGGTATCCATTTTTCCTGGCTTGAAAATGACTACAATGCTTGCTCAATGCTTGATGAGAGATGAATCTTTAATATGTGATGTTTATTGTTTAAACACTACATTTTTATTAAAATAAATAAATTCTAAATTTTAAATGTAGATTTTGTCACAACAATAACTAGTGTGACTTTTTATTTGTTTAGGGTTTATTAATTTTTGAAGTCAGAGAAATTGTAGTTTGGATAGTGGTGTAAGTAGTCATGCACAATATTTTTTATGTATTTTAATAAATTTTTGTTTTTGTGATGAAATAAGGATATTCAAACCTAGGGAAATGATATTTTTTACAATTTTCAGTATTTGCCTATTTTTCACAAGTTTGAAACAAATACCTTAATGTTCAATGAAAAATCTCCACTCACAAGAAATAATAAATAAATATATTAATGAAATCATATATACAAAAGTCATATGTTTTGTAAATCTTATAATAAGTACTGCATACTTGTACATAATGCAACTTCAAAATGAATTCATTTGAACCACAAGAGTTAATGCAAAAAAAAAATTGTTAATATTTTGATAGGTATAGAAGAGACTCCATTACATGTATTGCTCAAGACTAGATGGGTTTTATTAAGGGGGCATTTGATTTGAGAGGGTTTGATCTAAGCCCTTTTTAATTAATTTCATCAAATGAAACCTCTTTAGACTTAATTAATTATATATTTTCATACAAATATGTGATATTAGTTTAAAATTAAGACCTACCATGTTTTTATCCCATTAATCTTATAAAATTTACTCCCTAAATTTTATTATTTGTAGCTTGAGTGTTTATATTGAGCTAATTTTGTACAATACTTCTTAATTTGAGTATCCCACCTAGAGAAGAGCCCCAAACTCTACCAAACAATTTCACCAAGGTACAAGATACCTTCCCAACACCATATAGTTTTGGACTCCACTAAAGTTTTCAAAATCCACATACAAGACTAGAACAACTTACTAGTCTTCACTACCCTTACAGTATTCTTAGCCACAACTTAGAACCAATCAATCTAGGGATGGAATATGGGTTCTAAAAGGTTATACAACTTAGTTAGATTTAACAAAAGACAAATCCCACACTTACTCAACTCTGAGACTCAATTTGGGCACTTAACCCACTACAGTGGTACATGGAGAAAAAATGGATAAATGAAGGAAAATCACATGGAAATACACCAAAGAAATTCTTAACCACCCTAAAATGTGTCAATACATTCACCAACAACACCCACCAAGCCAGGACTCTTGAAAAATATCCTAACTCTTGTTGTTCATAATTATCTCCTAGGCCTAATTGAGCAATTAGGCCACTTTTCCAAAGCAAGTGCCTCAAGTTTCATTCTCTTTCCAATCCTTTCTATTGTAACACTTGTGGAATCACAAAAACTACTAAATCCAAGGATTTAGGTCTTCATTCCACCCCTAACCCTAGTTGTGCTTCAAAAACCAAATTTTGGATAGTCACATCTAGATGCCTGTCGAGAGGTTTTAATGTTTTCTCCCTCCACCGACTGCCTCCTGATCTAAGAACTCAAAATTATTAAATTAAATCCTCCCTCCTTTCTCTTCACCAAGGCTTGTAATTTTTCCATGGTGGAGTCTCTGGGAAAGAGGAATTTTGTATCGAAACCCTAGTTAGGTCCTTCCTGTGACCAATGGACATTCAAAATTGAATAAATTTCGATCCTCTACATTTCCAACCTTCAAACTACTTAAAAAATTAACCTCTGACACTCCACCAACTTTTGGAATCCTTTAGTGGTGCATTGGGATCCGTATAGATCTGTATAACTCATAAAATAGTTGAAAATAGAGAAAATAGCTAAATTTTATTGATTTCACTATCAAAACTTTAAAATTGATTCACTCCAACCATGGATTAAAGTTTTTCAACCTTTTCATACATTTTTTTAATAATTTCCAATTGAAAAAAGTGGTTGTGAACGTTAAGGTTCAAAATTTGCACTTTTTGACAAAAAGTTGGATTATGCAACATTGACAACTTTAACAACATTTAACAAGTAACTAAAGATGTCTAATGTGAATAAACATGCATATTTTTGTGTTTAGAATCCATTGGAGACCTTAGAAGTGTTAATATAACATTTCTACCCTTCCTTAGGTTCCCTAGACTATTCTAGCCAAATATACCTAATATTGTCCAAATTGACTAAGGTAGACAACTAGGTTTATAAAATCACCTAATGTCCCCTTGTCTTACAATTTAAGAATTATTGATGAATTTGGATTAAAGACCGAATAAATACCCTAAACCTTTTTTCTTGGGTCCTCTGATGTGCTTATGGTGGATGAATTTGGGGGTGCTCCTGCACCATACTCCCGGGGTGCATTGATCTCAAGTCCTCTTGAGATGAGGTCCTCTAAACTGGAGCCATGCCTCTGAATGTCTTTCTCATCCATCCATACAGAATCTTCCTTAGCAATTCCTTGTTACTGGACCAAATATTTCTTATAAACAATCATTCTTATTTGTTTGATGATCTTTGTGTCCAAGATATTGTCAAGTTTCTTTGGTACATGAGAGGGTATACCTGAAACATATTCTTCAAGCTCTTCAACCTCTACTTTAGAAATTATATTTACATCACCTTTATATGGGGTTAGATCACAAATATTGAATATAGGGGAGATACCAAGGTGTGAGGGCAATTCAATATCATATGTATTCAACCCATGCTTTATCAATATTAGACAAGGTCCCACTTTCTTCATGTGTAGTTTAGTGTGCTTTCCCTTAGGCAATCTTTCCTTCTTCAAATATCCCCACACTAAGTCTCTAACCTACAACTGGACATCTCTCCTATTCTTTTCCTTGGCTTGTTTATACTTTTTTGCACTCTTCACAAGTGCCAATCTCACGGAGTCATGAATTTCTTTCATACTCTCTACAAACTATTCTCCATGAGCACTGACTGGAGTGTTTGGTGGAAGTTCTCTGAGTTCCAAGATGCCTCTTGGACTTTTCTCATATATAATCTTGAAAGGGATCTTCCCTGGGCTCATATTGATCGATTCATTGAAAGAAAAATCTACTTGGGATAGGACTCAATCCCACTTATATATATCCATACTGCTTTTTCAAACACCTATGTAGGTTTCCAAGTGACTTGTTTTCAATTGAGGTTAAAACAATTTGTGAAGGGAACAATAACCCTGTACAAAAGGTGCTAAACATAAGCAGGAAACAATACTACAAAAAGTGAACAGACAACAAAAAACAATAGCTGGGGGTAAAAGATGGATACATTAAAAACCCCCCGAGCACTAATAACTAGCCAAAAGATGAAACCCAGACAAAAAGATTACCAGCCTCAAAACACAGTTAAGTTTGTTTTTTCATAATCTCAGCAGAGTCAGCCATCAAAGTCTTATATTTTTCAATAGCCTCTCTGAATAATTTTATTTCCTTTGTGCTACCTGATTTCTCCTTTCTTGCACTCGCCCTAGCATGAGTCCCTGGGCCAGCAATGGTGGGGTCTATAGTAGTATAATTATTCACTATAATGGGAGTAGTGTTTCCATCCAGCACCAAGAGAAGCGCCCTTAAGTTTCTATCAGTCACCTTCATGTACTCATAGTTATTTTTCATCATATGGCTGAGAGTATCTTCAATACTCTGAATGCGACTTTCAGTCATACACTGGTAGAAATTAACCACTACATTAATCCTAAGTTCAAACTTCTCCAACAGTCTTTTATCCACTTCTTTGTCATGGGTTTCATTGTCCTTAGTAGCCTTAGTCACTGGTTTGGAAAGTAGAATTGAAATCTTATTCACTCTATCCTGGAGATCATCATACTTACCATTGATGTCTCTGATTTCATCAAGAAGCTAGGATTTCAGCTGATAGTCCATCTCAGCCGCTCTTTAACTACCTGCATAAACCTTGTAGGTTCTTGGCTTTTCTCAGTCTCATTTTCATGGTTGCCACCATCTTTCTCATTTTATTTTTTGTTTGTCCCCTCTTTTTTATTACCCTCTAATTTTTTAGAGGTATCCCTAGAAATCTTACCCTCATTAGACTGAGACTCAGTGTAATTCATCAGAATAGGATTTTTGTCAGGATTAACCTTCTCTTTAGTTTTCAAGCTCAACTCACTATTCTTCTTCTCAAGAGTTTTAGTTTTCACCTCACCTTGGGTACTAGGCTCTTCTGGCATCTTGTTACCTTCTTGTCCTTCCATTTCCATGTCCTCATAACTATCTTTGTTGTCACTCTCCATCTCCTCAGAGGAGCTAGTGATACCCTACTCTAGAGATTCAGTATCCTCCCCTATTTCCATGCCTGTTTCCTCAGAGAGTAACATGGCTGCTTCACCCTTATCTCCTCTTATGATATTCTCCTTATCCTTTGTTTCATTGTCCATGTTCATGCCATCCTCCTCTATGAGGATCTTAGCAGGGTCAGCCCCAATATTGCTAACTTTAACCTTTCTCTTTTTGCTTGGAGCATTACTCTCATTAGCCATAGGTCTTTTTCCCTTCTTTCCCCCATTCGAGCCTTCGACCTGGGTGTTAACCTACAGCTTAGATTTTGCATACTCGTAGATAAACAAAATAAGCACATCATGGAGAATAGGCTTCTCAGCATTCTTTCTATTTTCCATAATGCTATTACCCAAAGATTTGAGAAGAAGATAGGGGAAAGAGATTTTCCTATTGTAGTAGAAATGGTTAACCAACATGAAATGGAAATTGTAAACCCTAATGTACAGACCCTCAAGGGTAAATTACTGCATGATAGCTTTAACCACTTTAGCCCAAAATAGCTTCATATGACATCGCAGGACAAAATCCACTGACTTTTTGACAAGTAGATCTCTTTCCTCCTGGGTCTTAGGGTACATTATAGCATCATTTTTGGCCATAACCCTACCTTTATAATATTTCAAACCAGACATTTTAAGACCCATGATTTTAGTAATAATTTTCTCAGAAACGCAGATTCCTTAGAGATATCTTTGTCATAACCATGGAGTCTCTACATATAATCTATGACCCTGCCTTCCTTGAGTCTGTTCAATACCTTGGCCTCTTTTTTCTATTTGCAGACTGAGGGCTCTTCATGTTTCAACTTACCTCCCATTTTACTAGTAAACCAGATATCAAAATATCACATAGAATGAGTGTGATGAGAGCTATGCGAGTGAATATCGGGAATAGGCTGCCTTTTAAAATAAATGATAAAACCTATCCATTAAGTGTTATAATTATTGCAATTTCTGTCATGCATGCTAGACTCAAAATTGAGGCAGCTCTGATTACTATCCTTTCTTGTCATCATCATTAGTAATATTTCCTAGTTTATGGTGGATTTGATCATACCTTAGAATAATTAGGATACCTTTATTTAATCCTTGGTTACCTTGCCAATTTATAGTGTCATCACTTTAAACAACCTCATTCGCTAGACTGTCAGCCACATAGTTTGACTCTCTAAAGGTGTGATTGACGTGTGTGACATCACAATCAGCTAACAAATTTTTAATCTAATCGATAATGTGACTCGTAGACTTGTTGACAAATTTTGTCTTCCCATTTGTTTATGGATGGTAGGTAGAGATAAATCTTATATTGGTCCCTAACCTCTTCCATAAGGTCCTCCAAAAGTGACCAATAAAATTTACATCTCTATCAAATAGAATGGTTTGAGGTAAGTTGTGTATCCTCACAATTTCCTTGAAGAATAGGTTTTCTATAGATTATGCATCATTTGTAATTTTACAACGGATGAAGTGGGCCATTTTACTAAACCTGTCCACTACCACATAGATACTATCATACCCGTTTTGTGTTCTAGGTAATCCCATCTTAAATTCCATGTTGTAACTCTCCCTAGGCATTATAGGAATAGGTAGAGGTTGATACAACCCTGCATTTGTAGATGTTTCCTTGGCCCTCTAACAAATTGTTGTAGAGTGCACTACAAGAAAACCTTGATGGGCTCCAATTCCTATTCACTACTCCAAGATTCTTTCTTAATCATTCCAACTCCTCAAATGTCTTCTAAGGATGACTCTTGAATTTTTTAAGGGTTCAAGATGCTCCCCTTATCCTTTCTAGACTTTCCAAATCAAGTTGTAGAACTCTACAATTTCTCCTTTAGGGATACTTTCCCTAAAAAAAATAAAATAGGAAAAACCTTCACCAAAAACTTATAACTCCTATCCTAAGTGATTCAAGACTTCAAATAGACCCCAAGGGTCAAGAATCTACCACTGGTTTTGGTCTTGGAGACCATAGGGTAGTCAAACCCTAAATGAGCTAGGATTCCTTGTGGCCCTAACCAGAGGGTTTTCGAGACTCAAATTTTAATTGCAGAAGGATCTAATGGATCTAATTGGGTTTCTAGACACCCTCTATGGATTTTTTAAATCCCCTAAACCCTTAGTGCCTCACTCTACTCCTACACCCCTGAACTCTCATAAAGCACATAGACCTAATTAGCTAGTTTAGGCCTAGTTTGTTAAGTAAGTGGTCGAAGATTGGTTCATTGAGTAAATGAAAAGCTTTGGATGGATTACCCTACCCTAAATTAGTCTAGGACCACCCTTGGATTAATCCTCCCAAACACATATTACAAATACATGTGACTGTACCAAAAACCAAGGCTAATTACATAGGGATAATTAGCCTAGGGCTTGCTCTCATATATAACAGGACTAAGAGTGAGTGTGTGAGATTTAGGATTCCTCAAGACCATGATCCTAGTGGTCGAGAAGATCCACTGGATAAATCACAAGTTAGGATCACATCTTTGTGACTGATCCAGTAAACCTTGGTTTCTCAGACAGTGACCAGGTAAAATCTATAACTTCTCACTAACTTAACAAAAACACTTCAAACCAACTGGAATATTCAATAGGATATAAAGCATTACAAAATCATGCCACTAGATCCTCAAGATGAATCTATACCAGGATATACAACACAAAAATGATTCAAAACACTTTTTTATTTCCTCCTCTGAATATCAAGCTCCGCACACATTGTGTTCTAACCTTCATAAAAGGAATTATCTCTCCTAATAGCATCATCTAGGAATTTCATATGGTTAAAAAAGTGGGTGAGGTCGGTTACAAAGAATTTTTCATTCTTCGAGTAACATTTTGCAAAAGTTTCTCATCCAACACTTGCAAAAAGACAACTTTTTGGCAACATAAGTGAAAGTTGCTTTTTTTGGTGAATGCTAACTTACCGACCCCCAATGATGTGGGTGACGATCAAAAAAAGACAAGAACCCAACTAAGGACCTAAAACACAACTTCTAACAAAAGATTAAAATCACCAAACAAACATGGTCTAACTCTAGTTTCAGGAACCTAGGTTTATAACTCACCTTAGGTCCTTCACCTTACATCATAGACCCACACAACCACACAGACACAAGGGTTATATCAAGGATGGACCTTATTACAAACACAAAAGAAAGAAATTATGAACTTTTAGGAGGTGCCCTGCACCATACTCCTCATGACAAAATGAACTCAAGTCTCTTGATTTGGGAGTTCTTCAAGTGGGTCGCATGTCTTCTAAATATCTCTAGGGTTCATCCAGGTAGCATCTTCAATGGGTTGGTTCTACCATTTGACTAAGTACTCATATTAAGTGCCTCTCCTAGTTTTCTTGTTCACTCTCTGGTCTAAGATGTTGTCAATCTTAGGAGGAGTTTCTTGTAGCATGTCCTTGATTGGTTGGGGTGTGGGAGGTTCTAGAGTACCTTCAAGATCAGTAGTACTAACTTCTCCTTTGTAAGCATAGATATCTGCAACATTAAAAATGGGTGATAAGCCAATGTGAGAAGGTACATCAATTCTATAGGCATTGTTGCCACATTTCTTCAAAATATTGAAAGGGCCAAGCTTTTTCATCATAAGCTTTGTGTATTTTTCTTTAGGTAGTCTTTCCTTCTTAAGGTGGATCATCACTAAATCTCCCACGGTCTCTCCTCTTTTTTTTAGCATGGGCTTTATATTTCATAGTGGTACATTGCAATTTGATTTGTACTTGATTATCAATATTCTTCATTACTTCAACAAAGTATTTAGCTAGTGCACTCCTTTTATCCATGTCATTGATATCCCTGAGTTCCAATACTCCTCTAGGGTGACTGCCATAGACAAAATGGAATGGAGTTGAACCAGTGCTCTGATTTACTGAATCATTGAATGATAATTATTCTTGTGCTATGATGGTATCCCAAGTGGCTCCATGATTGTGTGTGAGACATCTCAAAAGGTTTCCAAGGGACCTGTTGATGACTTCAATTTTTCCATTAAAGACTGTGGGTGATATGCAAATGACAAAGAGACATTTGTTCCTAATTTTCTCCATAGTGTCCTTCATAAGTGGCCTAAAAACTTAGGATCCCTATATGATATTATTAACAGTGGTAATCCATGAAGTCTTACAAATTGTCTAAAAAACAATCCTGCGATGTGAGATACATCATGAGTTTTCCTACAAGGGATAAAGTGTTCCATCTTTGAAAATCTTTCAACTACAACATAAATGCTATCAAATCCAGACTTGGTCTTTGGAAGACCTAGGAAAAATTCCATACTTACTGAATCCCAAGGTTTGGAAGGGATGGGTAAAGGAGTGTGCAATCCTGAATTGGAGGTTTTTCCTTTGGCTTGTTGGAAAACTGAACAACATCCCACAAAAATCCTAACATTTTTCTGCAATTTGGGCTAGTAGTATAACCTTCTGACTAGTTCCAATGTTTTGTCCAGTCCAAATTGACCAGCTAGACTTCCATAGTGCTTCTCTTTGATAATTTTCTCCCTCATAGATCCCTTTGGAACCCATAATGAACCCCCTTTGAAAATAAGACCATCTTGCACAATAAATTCTAAGAAATAAGTGTGGTATTTGTCTGTCATCTCAGCACAAATATAATAAGCCTCTTTGAAATCATCATCTTTAATATACATATCCTTCATGGAATGAACCCCGACACTTTCCAACTAGATGGCTTGAGTAGTTAGGTGACTTCGACTGAGAGTATTAACAACTTTCTTTACAATCCCTTTCTTGTGCTTGATAGAAAATGTGTATGACTGTAAGAACTCCATCCGCTTCACATGTCTATAATTAAGTTTCTCTTGCTTGTTTAGAAATCTAAGTGCATGGTTATCGGTAAAAATAGAAAACTCCTTGGGAAACAAATAATGCCTCCACTTCCTAAGTGACTGAACCATTACATAAATTTCAAGATCATAAGGAGAGTAGTTTTGTTTAGCTTCATTGAGATTTTTACTAAAAAGAGCTACTGGCCTACCTTCTTGGCTCAAGAATCCCCCAATGGCTTTATTTCTTGCATCACATTCTACTGTAAATACTTTGTCAAAGCCTGGTAGAACTAGGATAGGATGCTCTACAATATTTTTCTTCAACAACTCAAAGGACTCATTAGCTTCATTAGTCCATGAAAATATGCATTTTCCTCCACCTTTTACAGTGTTAATAATGGGAGCACATATGCCACTAAATTTCCTAATGAATTTCCTATAAAAGCTAGATAAACCATGAAAAATCTTTACCTCTAAAGGAGTAGTAGGAGGTGGAAAATTGAGGATGGCTTCAACCTTGGAAAGATCCATTTTTAGACTATGATTGGAGATCATAAAACCTAAAAAAACAAGTTATTCTTGAAGGAATACACATTTCTCTATATTTATCTTCAATTTCTTCTCATGGAGTTTTCTCGTTACCATGTTAAA
The DNA here is from genome assembly GCA_018584345.1 of Thuja plicata. Taxonomy (NCBI): domain Eukaryota; kingdom Viridiplantae; phylum Streptophyta; class Pinopsida; order Cupressales; family Cupressaceae; genus Thuja; species Thuja plicata. The sequence continues at coordinate 4,523,303 of MU226169.1, forward strand.
ATTCTTGAGGTGCTCTTCTTTGCTCCTGATAAAGATCAAAATGTCATCAAGGTGTACAAAAATAAATTTGTTAAGAAAAGGCTTCAATACCTCATTCATCAATCTCATAAAGGTGCCTGGAGCATTGGAAAGGCCAGAAGCCATCACAAGCCATTCATAGAGGCCTTTTGTGGTCTTAAATGTTGTCTTCCATTCATATCCCTCTCTAATTCTTATCTTATGGTAGCCACTCTTGAGATCTATCTTGGAGTAATAATGTGCACCCCCCAAACAGTCCATCAAATCCTCTATTCTAGGCATAGGAAACCTATATCTGATGGTTATCCTATTGATTTCTCTAGAGTCTGTACGTAGCCTCCATGTGCCTTCTTTGTTGGGTGCTAGGACTGCAACGATAACACAAGGACTCACACTCTTCCTAATGAGACCTTTTGACAATAATTATTCAATCTACCTTGCTATCTCTTGATTTTGTTCAGGGGTCATCTTATATAATACCTTATTGGGGAGGGTGGCCCCTAGTATGAAGTCTATATAGTGACTTATTTCCCTCTCAGGTGGCAAAGACTTTGGGTGCTCTCAGCTATAATACCCTTGTACTGGTCTAGTAGTGCTTTGACCTCTTTGGGGCCTACATCCCTAGTGGGAATTTTGACCTTTGGCTCCTTCAATGGTGTCTTTTTGGGCCTCACTACTAAGGCATAACAAGGGGTATCCTTCTCCTTTATTAATTTAATGAATTCCTTCTCTCCTATGTGAAAGACAGTACTAGTAGTATGTTTTTCTTTCACATAGTTAGGGAGTGGGTTCATCACATATTCAACACCATCCTTGGTTATAGTATAGAAATTGGACTTTCCATCATGTCTAGCATCTACATCATATTTCCAAGGCCTAGCTAATAACAAATGACATGCGTACATCTTAGTGATATCACATAGAACCTTGTCTATATTCTCCCCTATCTCAAAATCTACTCAAGCTTGTTCATTGATAATGGTTTGTTTTTCTTTTATCAAACAAGAAGCCTTATTAGGGAAAGGATGAGGTAGTACATGAAACTTTAGCTTAGTGACTAACTCTCTAGATGCAATATTATCATTGGATCCAGAATTACCTATAAGTTTTCACACCTTATTGTTCACCTTGCAGCTTTTTCTAAATAGTTACTTTCTTTGAGGTGGTTCTGCACTAGTAGGTACCCTTAGGAGTGTCCTTTGAATCATTACACATTCTCCTGATTCTGGATTTGCAGGTCTTGAAGTTGCAAAATGGTAGGACGATACACTTTGGTTATCATCTTCTTGGGTGATTTGTGCTCTTTTGTCCCCTCCTTGTCTGTTGGTGTCACTCTTTTCAGGGCATCTAAAGGGCTGGTGTCCAACTTGATTACAAGTAAAACACTTCCCTATGAGGAAATTAGGTCCTCTTCCACAAAATATTCCCCTATTTTTTGATCTCTTGCCTCTGAAACTGCCTCTATTATTGTGTTCTCCTTCTGATTCATGACTATTAAACTTTCCTTGACTCCTTTGGAATGGACCCCTACCATTGAATCTACCTCTGCCCCTGAAGTTATTCCCTCTAGCTTTGATATTTTGTTCCCCTCTCCTCTTTTTCTTTTCTTCAAATTTTAGTGCCATTTGGAAACATTTGTGTACTAATTTAGGGTTGAATAAGCTCATTTCATCTTGAATACTGTATTTTAGTCCATTGATATATCTTGCAAGTTTGTGCTTCTCACTCTTAGGAACTCTTGCCTTCAAGGTCATTTTGTGAAATTCTTTAGTATACCCACTCACATCAAGGTCCTTCTGCCTTAGATTTTGTAGCATCTTATGGAGGGTGATCTCGTAATCTTCTAGTACAAACTGCTTCTTGAATTCAACTAACATCTTTTTCCATGTTGAGATAGGGTTCCTCCCATCCTCCATTCTTTAATTTTGCAGAAAATTCCATTAACTTAAGGCATGGCCTCTCATTCAGGATTTTGCAACCTTAACCTTCTGATTCTCAGAAAAATTGTCATCCTCAAATTAATTCTCTAAAGCTTCCACCCAATCCATGCATTCTTCAAGATCCATTTTCCCACAAAAAATGGGCATGTCTGATTTCTGATCTCTTCTTCCAACTCTCTCAAGAGCTTCAAGAATTTTTACTTGCTCTGCAGGCATGCTCTTTATTTCATCCTGCTCTGTATCTTCTTCTTCTTCTTCAAAATATTCTCCTTTCTCCTTATCTGTTCGGAGGTCCTTCAAATTCCTTATCTCCTCTTCCATTTTCTTGTTCTTGGCTACTTGTTATCTAAAATTTTTGGCTAACTCCACATTTGTGATTCTAGTGGGAACTTCCTCCTCTTGATAACTTTCTGTTCTATCACCCATTCTTCACACCTTCCAAGATTTTAGCAGGCTCTAATACCACCTGATGCAAAGTGCACTGCAAGAAAACCTTCATGGGCTCCAACTCCTATTCACTCCTCCAAGATTCTTTCTTAATCATTTCATCTCCTCAAATTTCTTCTAAGGATGCCTCGTAAATTTTGTAAGGGTTCGCGATGCTCCCCTTATCCTTTCTAGACTTTCCAAATCAAGTTGTAGAACTCTACAATTTGTCCTTTAGGGATACTTTTCCTAAACAAAACAAAATAGGAAAAACCTTCACTAGAAACTTAGGACTCCTTTCCTAAGTAATTGACGACTTGAAATAGACCCCAAGGTTCAAGAATCCACCACTATTTTTGGTCTTGGAGACCCTAGGGTAGTTGAACCCTAAATGAGCTAGGATTCCTCATATCCCTAACCAAAGGGTTTTTGGGACTCAACTTTTAATTGTAGAAGGATCTAATGGATCTAATTGGGTTTCTAGACACCCTTTATAGAGTTTGTAAACCCCCCAAATCATTAGCACCTCACTCCACTCTTGCACCCCTGAACTCTCACAAAGCACACAAACCTAATTAGCTAGATTATGCTTGGTTTGTTAAGTAAGTGGTTGAATATGGGTTCATGGAGTAAATGAAGATCTTTGGATGGATTCCCCTACCCCAAATTAGTGTAGAACCACCCTTGGATTGATCCTCCCAAACATATATTACACATGCAGGTGACTGCACCAAAAAGCAAGGCTAATTACATAGGGATAATTATCCTAGGGCTTGCTATCATAAATAAAAGGACTAAGAGTGAGTGTCTAAGCTTTAGGATTACTCAAGACCATGATCCTAACTTGTATTTTCCAAGTGGCTGAGAAGATCCACTAGATAAATCTTAAGTTAGGATCGCACCTTTGTGACTGACCCAGTAAACCTTGGTTTCTGAGACAATGACCAAGTAAACTCTATAACTTCTCACTAACTTAACAAAAAAAATTCAAACCAACTGGAATGTTCAATCAACTCAAAGCATTAAAAAATTCTACTATTGGATCCTCAAGATGAATCCATACCAGTCCGTACAATGCAAAAATGACTCAAAACACTCTTCTATTTCCTCCTCTGAACATCAAGCTCTGTACACAGTGTGTTCTAACCTTCATGGAAGGAATAATCTCTCCTAATAGCATCATATATGCATTTCAAATTCTTTAGAAAGTGGGTGAGGTTAGTTACAAATAATTTTTCATTCTTCGAGCAACATTTTGCAAAAGTTGCTCATGCAACATTTGTAAAAAGACAACTTTTTGGCAATATAAGAGAAAGTTGCTATTTTTGGTGAATGCTAACTTACCGAACCCCAATGATGTGGGAGAGCTTCAAAAAAAGACAAGAACCTAACTAAGGACCTAAAACACAACTTCTAACCAAACATTAAAATCACCAAACAAACATGGTCTAACTCTGGTTTAAGGAACCTAGGTTTATAACTCACCATATGTCCTTCACCTAACATCATAGACACACAACAACACACACACAAGGGTGATCTCAAGGATGAACCTTATTACAAAAACAAAAGAAATAAATTAGGATCTTTCAGGAGGTGCCCTGCACCACAAATGGTGCATGTCTCAACAATTCTCCTTACTTTAGTCTGGAGTTTTGGCCAATAATAGAACCTCCTCACCTATTGCAAAGTATTATCCAAACTAAAATTTCCTCCCATGCTTCCTGTATGTTTCTCCCTAATGGTTTTCTCCCTCATTAAATATTTTGGGATGCATAAATGGTGTCCTTTAAATAGTGGACCATTTTGGATCAATTAATCTACATACTCAACATGATAAGCCTCAGAAAATTTAGAACATACTTTGTAAATGATGTTGAAATCATCATCATCCTTATACATATCCTTTAATGAATCAATTCCTACACTTTGAAGTTGGATTTCTTGCACTATTAGATTCCTCCTAGTCAATGCATCTGCCAACTTATTGGCAACTCCCTTCTTGTGTTTTATTGAAAAGATGTAGGCTTATATTGATTCCACCTATTTCATATGTTTGTGGCTTAGTTTCTCTTCACTATTCAAGAAAATCAATGATTGGTTGTCTGTGAAGACAAAAATATTCTTTTGGCAGCAGGTAATGCCTCCATTTCTTTAATGACTGGACTAAGGCATACATTTCAAAGTCATAATAGGAATATTTCATCTTTGCTTCGTTTAGTTTCTCACTAAAAAAGGCTATAAGCCTCCCTTCTTGGCTCAAGACAACCCCTATAGGTAGGTTAGAAGCATCACATTCGATAGTAAATATATTTTGAAAATTAGGAAACACTAGGATAGGTTTCTCCATTACCTTTTGCTTCAACATTTGGAAGGCTTCCTCTGCACCTTTGTTCCAAACAAACCTGCACTTATGTCCACCTCTAATGGTTTCAAGAATAGGAGCACACAACAGACTGAAATTCCTAATGAACTTTCTGTAAAAAGATGCAAGCTCGTGAAAACTTCCATCTTATGTCATCGTCCTAGGGGAAGGCCAATTCAGGATGGCTTCTACCTTTTCAGGGTCCATTTTGATGTTCCATCCCGAGATCATAAATCCTAAATATACAACTTCTTCTTGTATAAAAACACATTTCTCCAAATTTATAAAAATCTTCTCTTCTTGCAATCTCTTTAGGACCAAGTTAAGATGTTCCACATGTGCCTCCTTACTCTTTCTAAAAATAAGGATGTCATCAAGGTACACTATGAAATTTTTTCCAAGGAATGGTTTGAGAACTTCATCCATGAGCCTCATGAATGTGGTAGGAGCATTTTATAGTCCAAAGGGCATCACTCTCCACTCATACAAGCCTTCATTGGTTTTAGAAGTAGTTTTCCATTCATCACCAACCCTAATCCTAATTTGGTGGTAGCCACTTTTTAAATCCACCTTGGAATAGTACCTTGCACCTCCTCGGTGATCCAATAGGTCCTCTATACTAGGGATAGGAAACCTATACCTAATTGTGGTTCTATTTATTAAGCTAGAATTAGTGCACAATCTACATGTGCCTTCCTTCTTGGGCGTCAAAAGAGAAGGTAATGCATAAGGAATGAGACTTTTTGTTATCAGTCCCTTATCTAGGAGTTCTTGAATCTGTCTTTCCATCTCCTTATTTTTCTCTGGGGTCAACTTTTATGCTACCTTGTTTGGTAGAGTTGCTCCTGGAATCAAGTCTATATTGCGGCTTATATCTCTGATTGGGGGTAATTCATTTGGAAAATCCTTCGTTACAATGTCTTTATACTGTTCAAGTATGTATTCTACTTCTTTAGGGCCTACTCTTATTAGAGGTTTCACTTCCTTCTCAACATTATTAGGTTTTTCATCCTTAGGAAAAATGACTAAGGCATAGAAAGGGGTCTTTTCTTCTTTCAAAGTTTTCCAAAACTCTTTTTCTCCTACAAATGAAAACTTAGGATCTTTTTTTTCTTCTGGAGAATCATACAGGGATAAGAAATTTACCTTTTCTCTCTTCTATTTGATTGAATATGTGTTCAATATTACATTATGGTGAGTCTCCACATCATATTTCCAAGGTCTCCCAAGTAGAAAATGGCAGGCATCCATGAGAACAATGTCACAGAGAACCTTTTCCTTGTATTTTCCAAGTTGGAACTCCACCCATGCTTGATCTTCTATGACAGTCTATTGTCTCTTTGTCATCCATGACACCTTGTAATGGTTTGTATGTTGCACCCTCCTCAACTTCATTTTCTTTACTGCTTCCTCTGACACCAAGTTGTCCATAGACCCACTGCTAATCACCATCTTGTAGACCTTGTCTCCCACTTTGCAGGTGGTCTTGAATAGAATCTTCCTCTAAAGGGATTATTGAGTGCTTGGAGCCATCAAAAATGTCCTCCACATCATGAGGCCTTCTCCTTCCTCAGGTGGTGCATAAGACCCATGTTTATTGTCTCCTTGGTTATCTTCTTCTCTAACCATGTTTTCCCTTCTCTCTACCTGATTATTTTCCTTCTCTGGACACTTGGATGCTAAGGGCCCTTGTTGGTTACATTTGTAACACCTTGGAGGTCCCGAACTTCTCCATCCAAACCTTCCCCTTGAATATCCTCTTCTCCCTCTATAGGAGCCTCTAGAACTACTTTCTCCAAAAGAGTTCTCTTGACTAGTTTCTCCAAAGTTCTAGGAGTTTGTCCTCTCCCACTGGTTGTCCCTCTTCGTCTACTACCAAATTCGCTTTGGAATTTTGCATCTTCCACTTTTCTCCTACTTCCTCTTGAGCGTTTCCTCAAGTTTTAGTGCTAATTGATAACACTTATGGACATTAGTAGGGGAACATAAACTTAGTTCATCTTGGATGTTTATCCTTAACCCTTGCATATACCTATAAATTTTGACACTCTCTAGTTCAACCAACTTGGATTTCATGGTAATTTTATGTAATTCTTCAGTATAACTTGAGATATACATCTCCTTCTACCTTAGAATTTATCTCTTCCTATGAATTTTAACTTCAAAGTCTTCCGATACATAGGATTCCTTCACCAAGCTCACAATCTTCTTCCAAGTGCTTACTATATTCTTGTCCATCTTCACCCTTTTTTATTAAGTGAAGTTACACCAAGTTAGGGAAGATCCCTTCAACTTGGGCTTTGCTATCTTAACCTTTTGATGCTCTGGTATCTCCTCATAGTCAAATAAACTAGTGAGTGGACCAATCCAATCTATGACTTCTTCTGGATCCATCTTCCCACTATAGACATGTATATAAAGTTTACTATCCATGTTCCTTCTCTCCATTGATTTTGAATTCTTCAAGAGAAACCTTTGTTCTATAGGGACTTCTTCTTCATCCTCCTACCAAGGAGTCTCTTCATCACTCCCCTCCTCTTAAACTTCAGAGTTTCCACTACTCCCTCTCTTGAATTTTTCCTCGCGTCTTTCAATTTCGTGCCTCACACACTTCCTTTCCACATCATGTTATTTCACCACTCTCAACAATTTTGGATTGGTCATCCTATTAGGAATTTCACTGTCTTCTACACCATCTAACATGGTTGTAACTTCTCATCCTCCAAAGATATACAAGTTTCTTTGATACCACTTGGATCAGAGCCCCAAACTATACCAAACAATTTCACAAAGGTACAAGATACCTTCCCAACACCATATTGTTTAGGACTCCCCTTGAGTTCCCAAAACCCACATACAAGACTAGAACCACTTCCTAGTCTTCACTACCCTTAGGGTTTTCTTGGCTACAACTTAGAACCAATCACTCTATGGATGGAATAGGGGTTCTAAAAGGTTAGAAACCTTAGTTAGATGTAACAAACAACAAATCCCACACTTTTTGAACTCTGAGACTCAATTTGGGCACTTAACCCACTATAGGGATACAAGGAAAATAAAATGGATAAATGAAGGAAACTCACATGGAACTCCACCCGATAAATTCTTAACCACACTCCAATCCAACACTCTTAAACAATCTCCTAACTCCTGTTGTTCACAATTCTCTCCTAGGCCTAATTGAACAATTGGGAAACTTTTCCAAAGAAAGTTCCTCAAGTTCGATTCACTTTCAAATCCTTCCAATTGGAAGAGTTTTGGAATCACACAAAACTACTCAATCCAAGGATTTAGGTCTTCATTCCATCCCTAGCCCTAGTTGTGCTTCAAAAACAAAATTATGGACAGTCACATCAAGATGCCTATACAAAGGTTTTAATGTTTTCTCCCTCCATCGAATGCCTCCTGATTTAAGACAGAAAAATCATTAAATTACATCCTCCCTCCTTACTCTCCACCAAGGCTTAGATTTTTTCCATGGTGGAGTCTCTGGGAAAGAGTAATTTTGTCTCAAAACCCTAGTTAGGGCCTTCTTGTGACTAGTGGAGAATCAAAATTGAATAACTTTCTATATTTTTCACTTCCAACCTTAAAACCACTTGAAACATTCACCTAAGACACTGAACCAGCTTTTGGAATCCTTCAGCGGTGCATTGGCATCTGTACAGGTCAATACAACTCAGAAAAAGTTGAAAATACAGAAAAACAATTATATTTCATTGATTTCACAATCAAAACTTTACATGATTCACTCCAAACATAGGGTAAGGTTTTTTCAACCTTTTCATACATTTCCCAATTAGTTTCATTTGACAAAATTGGTTGTGAGCATTGGGATTTAAAAGTTGCACTTTTTGACGAAAAGTTGCATTACGCAACATTGACAACATTTGACAACTTTTAACAAAAGATGTCCAATGTGACTAAACTTTAAAATTTTTGTGTTTATAATCCATAGGATACCTTAGAAGTGTTAAAATAAAATTTCTACCCTTCCTTAGGTACCTTAGAATATTCTAGCAAAATATACCCAATATTGTCCAAATTGAAAAAGGTAGACAACTAGGTTTATAACATCACCTATTGTCCCCTTGTCTTACAATTTAGGACTTATTAATGACATTGGATCCAAGACCCAATCAATAGCCTAACCCTTTATTATTTGGTCCTTTGATGTGCTTATCATGGATGAATTTACGGGTGCTCCTACACCACCACCTTAGAGCTACATCGTTAAGTAGTTAACAACAAACTCAATTTTTTGATAAATCTCAAACTCATTACGTTTTAAGTTAGCAAAGATATTTAATAATTAAATTTACAATTGGCTATTATATGTTAAAATAATTGATATATGCAAACACTGTTTAATACTCTAGTAATTTTATATTAAATTTTCACTTAGTTGTTTTATGCAATGCAATGTTTTGAAAATTAAGAAAAATCAGGTTTTACAAAGACCTCAAACCCAAAGCTATGCAATGCATAATTTTTATCTAAAAATAACTATATTATGTCATTTGAGACAAACAATAAAGATGATTACAAGACAAAAGTAACATTAAACTATGGTAATGCTGATAATTTTGAGGACAGAGTAGGCAATTGAGAGGGAGAATCAAATAATAAGGATACATAGATTATTTGGAGGGATCCTTGATAGGTGGCTCATTTGGTTCCTTGGCAGATTGTTTTAGTGATGTCTCTTTTATGGGGTCACACTTTAGTAAAAAGCCTAAAGTGGGGGTTGCAATGCTAGGGGTTTATAATATGTATGTAGTTGGTATTTGTGAGGATATTTATCATGCCCATTCATTGTATTATTATAGTAAGTAGGAGGAGGAGTCCATGGTATTCATTTTTTTTTGGATGCTTATCTTAAAGACAGAATGGATGTCTTAAACACCTCTAGTTATGATTTAGGATATAGAAATATTTTTTATGAGGCCAAGTGATTTTTTTTTGGGTGAGGGGTTGGGGTTGATGGGAGAGTGAGGGAATGAGCTAGGCGATATCCCAAAGGAGTTTCCTTGTAGTATTGCTCAAGATTCTAAGTAGACTGTTATTTTTGGTGTTTTTAGTAGGGATTTTATACTTTCCTCCCTGTAGTCCTCTACTAAGATAAGTGTGGATATTTTCCCTATGACCTCTTTTGTAGTTTATGGGATAGTTGATGTCAAGATGGATGGGAATTTCTTGTCTTTTGGTCATTTGGATCCTCTTTGATTCAATACATATTCATCTCCCCCATTAAAGTGATCACTTGCTAGAACTCATACTAATGTTTTTACCGATGTTGTTACTGTGGATGTTTAAATGAGTCATGTGAGTGTTCTCTTGTCTGATTTCTATGTTCTTAAAAATTTCTATTGTGAGGGAAACTCACACTTCCTCTCTATGTGCAAGGTCTCCCTTGTATCCGTTTGATTCTTCTAATTCTAATAGGTTGGCTTGTGACATTGGTCCCTCTTCTCCCTAGTAAATTGTCACTTTGACGCCCTTACCTCAAAGTTTTTTAATTTCCATTTTTGTTGAGTGGATAAAGCTGTCGAGGATCTTTGTTCTTCTCTCATTGAAGGATTATTTGGTTGAATACAATACTTAGATATTTCTCATCCACATCTCGATGTTTTTTTACTAGTCTACTTGTGTCCTTTTGGGTGTGAAAACTATGATGAGTGGTTCCCTTATGTTCTCCTTCAATACTTTCAAGGGTTTCTCCTATGTTCTCTAAGATCATCCATAGATTTTGGTAAGGCATTTTTTTGTGGAAAGATAGGTTGATTTTTTTGATGCTACAAAGATGACTATGCATCCTATTTTGGTCTTCTACCAAGAGCCCCCTCTTGAATTCAAGGATGACTATGTTCCTTAGGGTATAGCTGGTTCTATAGGTATGTTCATAATTATCGATAATGTCACTAACTCTAGATATAGTTTTCTTTTTTCGTAATTTCATGTCTTCACTAATGTTGGTTCTAATTTTCTTATGAGAGTTACAATTTAATTCAATCTTGGATTGTGGGAAGTTGAGATCCATTATGATCCCTCTCAGATATCCCACCTCCATCATGTTGAGTATTTCACTTTGTATTGTTGGAATCTTCATTTTGATGATGGCTTGTTGGAAATGAATTCATATAGGACAACCCTCGGTGACAATCTTCATGAGCTCAAAATGTTGTTGCAAACCAATGTTAAGGTAAAAATAACTCCTCCGAAGGTCTAGAGAAAAATAGATGATGTGCTACATCTGAGTTTCCTTATAGAAGTAAAAAGACCTCTATTTCCTAACCTGTACCTAGAAGCCTTTGGTTAAGATGGGATTTAAACAACCATTAAGTTCTATGTTGGTCACTGATGTCCCCCTAGTCATTTTTTTTTTGGTTATGTTGGTTTTTGTCTCATCTCTTGTGAGCCTTATTTAGTTTTTCCTTTACACTATTATTTTTTAGCTCTTTAGCTTGCATATTTGTATGAGTTTCTATTCTTCTAGCTTTATATAATCAAAACAATTGTACATTATATTATAAAATAATAGAAAGTAACCAAATGTACCAAAAAAACTATTCTACTTAAAAGATATTATATATATATATATATATATATGAAAATGTGTGTATATATTTATATGTACACATATAAAACAATTATTATTATAGTCGATTGCCAACTGTAGGACTAGTAAATTTAGATTCATGCTGCTAGATCAAATGAGTGGGACAAGAGTATTTTTTAACTTTCAATGGGGACATCCAGAAGATATAAGGAATAGTTATGGGCTGTTAGATAATTCCAAGATGGAACTGCGGGATCTGTGACGAGAAGTTGGTGCCATATAAATCGGGATATTTCTTTATCACCGCATTACCCACATATTTATTACTGCACAAACTTGTCAAAAGCAGAATATGATCCAACTTGATCAAGGAAGCTATTTTATTGAAAACAATTCCTCAAGGACGCGGGTATATGAAAACTTAGTGGACACTTGAATTGGCAAAATTGATAATACAAAATAGTACTTGGCCTTAAAATAAATATCATGCCTTTTAGAATTTGAGAGCAGTGAGGAATGAGTGCTTTGGTCAAGATGAATACAAGAGAACTCTTGCAATGAAGCATTGAAGATTGCTAGGTTTGATAACACCACCAATAGCTGAATAGAATTTTCAGCATGTTTTTGGTAACTCAGCTTCTACTATTAAGGATATTAAAAACCAAAGCGTTGACATCTCTCTCATCCCCTTGACATGCCTGCAAGGAGTTTATCTCATTTTCGAAAGCATTTATATGATGATTTATATGATGGTCTACAGAGAGATCTTCGCAGTAGTCCATGTTCTTGGGGAAGTATGAATTCTTATCCGTTTTCACGTCGAGGTAAAACGAAACATTCCCTGATGCACTTTGATGGCTTGACTGTTCACTTGATGAATAATAATGATGGTACGGTCCAGCACATGATAACGTTGATAGTTCAGCGTGATGGAACGGACTCAAAGAGCTAGCAGCAAGTGTAGAGTGCGCAATGCTCAGTTCAGCTTTCAAATGTGCAACCTGCAAAATGGAAAACAGTAGATTTTGTTCAGTATTTTTTAGTCGTAGATGTTTAATTTAGGATATGTCATCTTCTAGTCTTAATCTTACAAGAAGCTTATACGTAATTCCTAGGGTTAGGGATAGTTGGAGCTCCTTGTACTTTTATATTAATTTTTGTAATAATCTCACAAGAATCGAATATAGTTTGTTTTTCCAATAAAGGATTTTTAATACCTTCAATCTTATTTTCCTAAAGGGGTTCACTTTTTACTATGAAAAAGAAAAACACCATTGAGATGTTTGAAGGTAAAGAGATTCATACATAGCATATCAGGGTGTATTTTATGAAAGGGATCTATGAGAGATAATAATTGGAATTACAGAAAGGTAACCAATGTTAACTGAATCCCAAAATATACTACGAAGGATCAAATGCCGATATTAATTGGTGTTTGACTTTTAAATGCATATATTGAGACCTATTAAAGACCTGGGAGAAAAATTGAAATACTAGCCTCTGTGGGTCTATGGATCAATTTCAGATGCCTCCTCACAGATAATGGTGATGGCGGAAGTTTAGAAACACATTTGTGAAGACTGGTAATGTCTTCTTTTCAACAGCTTTGAAACAGATTTGTAAAAACTACTGCTGTCTTTTGTAGTAATATTCAAATTTGATTTTGTTATTTATAATTTCAATTGGTTTATCTAATTAAAAAAATATGAAAAAACTATTTTTTTGGGCAACATAAAATAGAAAATAAATCATCAGTATCTACTTTTTTTGGGATTTGGTTTGTTGTCATAGATATATGAAGATTTCAAGAAGAAAAATCAGAATGAAGTAAACCTTTGTACCCTATATGATAAGAGGAACAAATTTAATAATTTTATAAACATGAAAACTAGAGAATTACACAAACTAGTGATTTATCAAGGGTTTTTTAATATGGAGATATTATTTGTTAAAGATTATGTCTAATAATTTCAGTGTATAGATTATACTTTCGAATGAGAATAGATAGAAATTATCCAAATAATAGTTGTCTAATGCCCTATAAAAACAATAAAAACTCTACTGAATAAAAAGATAGAGTTCTAGCTTCATATACCATGGCTAGTGGTAGCATTTAATACCCTTAAAACACATTAATTTGAATAACTAAACAGTTTAAAAGAATCTTAAATAGGGATAGATATAACTATACCTATTGTTCATGTTGGGAATGTGAAGCCCAACGATCATGTTACTATTCTGATGCAGTGCCAAGGTGAGAGAATTCCCAAAGGAGATGTCCAACCTTGCAACAAGAGTAGAAACATCAGAAAAAACAAAGAATTTGACACAATAAGATGCAAGAATGCTTTATTGATCATAATTTAACCATACATGTCAGGTTGTAAGGCCTTCCCGGTTACGATCACATACAAAGAAAGAACTCTAAGATCTATCTCAAAGATCTTCTGCAAGCTGCAGGTCAATAGCCCATTTCTATACCTTCTACCCTTTATTAAATTCCTTCTCTCTACTTCCTCTACCTCCCTTGCAAACATGAAACCAAGCCCTACTTTAATACAAAATCACGACCGCAAGTCAGCACAATAAATAACATTACCTAAAGCAGGAAGTACTTTACAAAGATAGGTCCAACACTATCCAAACATAACATAAGAAAAAGTGATCATATGGAATAATCCATGAAGGACCATGATCCACACGCTATGATCGCAATGTGTAAAAGTCTCAAAAACATGATCTATACACAAATATCTAGCTAAGTCCATGCCAGTCATGAACACGTTACCTATAGCCAGAAAAAATAAAAATAAAAAAAATCTCAACATGCGATCAACCCGAAGCGATGTGATCATAGGAGAATGTACAAAGAACACTACAAAATAAGAATCCACTAGTGCAACTCCTAACTCGCACACAAAATCCAACTAGACTCCAACCAGTCAACCCAATCAAAAGAACATGAAAATAGATACTGCCCTACCATAGAATCCTCCATATCTTAAACAAGATAACAAAAAATAAGGAGCAATCATAGAAAAAATCCAAAACATTCTCAAGAACATGCCAGTATGAGCGCAACAACTAGAGATCCAACTCGAACCACAACAAGAAACACGAAAACTACTAACTATAATCCAAACTCACAAAATGATGCAATATTGCTAGCAGACTAAGGATTCTCCTCCATCAGACACCCTAGGTGACTAAATATTTTCCATAAGAGAATCTTATGAAAATCTTTAGGGATTCAAGGAAGAGATCCCATGTTCATTCTTAATGAACATCTTCTCTACATCTACTATTTGCACTCTCATTCCAGCCTTCTCAGTCAAGTACTGCAATTGACTCTGCCTATCATTCTTCAACTTAGGCTTTCTATTTGAACTAGATGTATCAACAAGACAAGATCTCAACCTAATCTTCTTCTACTTCCTTTTACCAGTGGTACCCTCTAATTTTTTTTTCAGATTTCCAAACCTTGATCTCTGCACTAACCTCTACATTCATCTCATATCTCATTCCAATGATCAAGATCCTCATTCCTTTGTCTTTATCCTTCAAAGGAGTCAAATTAAATTTCTCTTCATCTTTCAGAATAGTAATGAATTTTCTTTTATAGTCATGAATAGCCTCTCTATCATATTGCCAAGGTCTTCCAAGTAAAACATGAGAAGAAATCATATTCACAATGTCACATAATGCTTGATCCCTATAAGGACCAATGTGAAAGATTACCATGCACTGTTCCTTAACTTCTATCTACTGCATGATATTCTTGTAACCAACTAATCCTATAAGGACAAGGATGTTTCAACCTCTTAAAACTAATATTTTGAACAATTTCTTTAGAAACCAAGTTATCAGTACTTCCTCCATCAAAAATCACCTTACAATATTTACCACCAGAGTTACACATAGCCCTGAATAAATTTTGCCATTAACAAGGTTCATCTTTCTTCTTGGTCAGCAATGTTCTTCTAAGCATAAGATTCTAACCATCTTTAGGTTCAGCCATGTTAACAGAAATAACATGATCCTCCTGAGAAAAAATAAATTGTTTACACTAAAAATCTCTATCTCCATTCTGTCCACACTTAAAACAAGTTCATTTAAACCAATTTATGTCATCTCACTTACGATCACGTGTCCTAGGTATAACGAATTTAAATTATTCAACAGACATATGTTTCTCTTTCACTTGTTTATCTTTTCCTTTCAAGTTGCCTTGATTTCTCCTCTTCAACTTATCTTGGACCTTCAAAGCATACTGATAAGCATCTTCAATTGTACCAATCTTCAACATACTCAATTCATTTTATATGTTATATCTCAGATCATTAACATATCAAGAAAATTTTTCTTTAGTTAACTCTCTATGTCAAGATCTAATGCTTAATTTATAAAATACCTCAGTATTATCCTTCACACTGAGATATTTCTACTTTAGATTCAGCAACTTCTTAAACAATTGAAGTTCATAATCCTCAGGTATGAAATTGGCTCTCAATCCAGTAACCATCAGCTTCCATCTAGTAATCTTCAATTCTCCTTCATCTTCTCTATTCCACTTCAATTACTTGTAGCAAAGAGCATCATGCCCTTTCAACTTATTCTGTGCCAATCTAACCCTCAAAGGATAATTTGTCTTCAACTTCAAATTAGTCTTCTATCTTTTCTATCCAATCAATCAGGTCTTTAGGATTCAATGTACCTCAGAAATAAGATACTTCCATCCTATGACTAGTATTCAGTCTAGCCATATTTCTCATCAACCTATCAGATCCATCTTCATTAGCAGATATAGACATATCTACAAATACTTTCATTCTTTGAATAGCATTTAGTCTAGTCATAGTTTGCATTAACCTATCACCTGTCCATCTTCGTCAGTAGATCTAGCAATTTTTGGAGATCCAAATTCATCAACAACTTCCTCATAAGTATCTTATGTTCTAGGGCCTCTTTTTAATCCAAAAACTATATTTCTAATACCTTCCATGAATTCATTCCTTAATTCAATCATTACATTATGAATCTCATCTTGCAGATCCCCTTTCATCTGATCAATCATCGTAGGCTTTAGTCTTCTCGGAGGCATCTTAAAAACCTTAAGTGCAAGAATATTGAGTTTTGACCACCTTGTGCAGTCCTTAAGTTAATGCGAGCCATCTCTTCACTCTACCACCTCAAAAATAAATTCTCCAAGGAATCACAAGCTCAATAACATGAATTTGTAAATATTACCAGCATCAAACTTCGCTTTGATTCACCTTTGATAAACTTCACCCTAATTCAGCTATGATACCATCTGATGCAATGGCAAAGTGATAGAATCCTAAAAGGATATATCCAACCTTGCAGCATGAGTAAACACAATAGAAACAACAAATAATTTTTCACTATAAGATACAAGAATGCTTTATTGATCATTATTTAACCAAACATCTCAGGTTGTAAGGCCTTCTTAGTTATGACCACATACAAAGAAACAACTCTAAGATTTCCAACTACTATACCTTCTACCCTGCACTACATTCCTTACTTATACTTCCTCTACCTCCCTTTCTAACATGAAATGAATCCCTACTTTTATCAAAAAAAAAAATCATGACCACAAGTTGGCACAAGAAATAACATTCCCCAAAGCAGGAAAAAATTTAAAAATATAGGTCAAACCCTATCAAAACATATAATAAGAAGAAGAGAACATATGGAACAATCCAAAAAGGAACCATGATCCATATGCTACAATCGCAATGGCTGACAATTTGAAAAACATGATTGCAACACAAATATCTAGGTAAGTCCTCGCAAGTCATGAACACATTACCCATAGTGAGAAAGAGAAATAAATCTCAACACATGATCAACCCCAAGAAATGTAATCATAGGAGAATGATCCAAGAACTCTCTAGAATAAGAATCCATGAGCGCAACTCCTAACTCACACAAAAACTACAACCACACTCCAACCTATCAACCCAATCCAATGAATAGGAAATAGATACTGCCCTACCATAGAATCCTCCATATCTTTAATAATATAACATCAAATAAAGATTGATCATACAACATCCAAAATATTTTGAAGAACATTCTAGTATGAACCCAACAACAAAAGATCCAACTCGACGAACAAAAATCAGAAACACAGAAACTGGTAACTGTAACCCAAAATCAAAGAAAGATGCAAGATTGCCACCAGACCAATGATGCTCATGCATCATCTTCATCTTCACTTGACTCTTCCTTGATAGTAACATATGACTATATAAATGTGTGTGCAATCTACATATTGTATATATTAGATGTTGAATAATAGAGTGATTCCTTCTTGAGAGTGGATGAAGACAATTATCAAACTACTATAAAATTGTGTCCTCTTATGTTTTTAGTTTTATTTTGTTTCTATGCTCTTTTTAAATTTACACTCGGTATCAGACCTTTGTTTGAGCCAAGGAGATATTGGGAAGAAATTAAATAGATATGGATATGGTGATGCCCTTATTTTAACTACAAAATAAATTGTTGAAATAGTTTAGGTACTCAATAGAGGAGAAACATTTCACACAATTCATGTAGGTAGTTTTTCAAAACCATTCAAAGTGGTAATTTTGGTAAGGTCTTTCTTGTAGATGATAAATATCTTAATATTGTTCGAAAAGGAGATGTTTTGTTGAAACTAACGAGTGTAAATAGTTAGTTTTTATGGGATGTTAGGTATGTAACTTAAATTTAAAATAGTTCAATTTTAGGCTACCAGCAAGAAGCTGAGTCCACTTTTTGGCCAAAAAGTGGAAATTTTTTTCCTTATTTTTTTTTTCAAATTCATCCCGTTTGAGATAAATATTTGAAGCACTTACAGATTGCATCTTAAAAAAATCAGTAATATCAAATGTAGTACTGGAAGTATAATTTCCAAATATGTAATTTAATTTAATACCGAGATGATAAAATTTTATTTTTAACAGGCATTACTAAAACCCACATATTAAAGTTCATGTTTCAGGACCTTACTATGTCCATGTACGTCAATTAAAATTTGACCTAAATGAAACTGTTTCTCTGAATCCTTTTCAGAAATGATATGTAACACAATTAAGACTGATGGCAATATTGTTCTGTGTTTTTTTGTTGAATATATACAAAACAAAAAAGTTATTAAAATAACAACATAGCCCACTATCTTTAGTTTATAGACCTCTTTCGGTAGAAATTCAATGAAAATTTGAAAAATTAATGAACTTAACAAATAAATTACGTATTTGGAATCTTCATAGTCTGATATATAATGGGTTTTTTTATTTTGTCAAGGTCAAACCAGGTCCAAGGCTATTGTTCAACTACCCAAGTCTCTTTCCAAATTAAAAGCCAATGGTAAAAGTGGGCTTGAATTCAAAAAATTTAGAAATAGGATCTCTGTTAGTTAACATTTCCCTATTTATCTTTTTTTTTTAAATAATATTATTTCGAAGCGGGATCCTATTTTATTTTTCAAAATGGGACCCCATTTTCAAACAGGATTCTATTTTTTTTTTTTTTTGAAATGGTATCCTGTTTTGAAACATAACCCCTTTCATTCTAAGTGGGAAGACTTTTTGATGAGTGTGATATCACGAATTTGTGTAAGTATGAAAGTTCCACCATAAGTGGATTCGACTTCTTGGACTTACCCTTTAGTTGGAAAATTTCTTTCTCAAGGATGTAATGTTAGGTTTGAATCTAGTAAATGGAAGGTGATGAGAGGGGATTGAGTAATTTCAAAAGGAAGCAAATTGGGTATTTTATATCTATTTTAAAGGCACAATGAAGTGAGAGCTATGATGGAGATTCCCAACAGTAGTGAAAACCCCTGGCATAAGATTTCTCAACATCCTCATCAACAAGACATAAAAAAGGAGTAGAAGAAATATAATATGGGAGATTAGAAAATTACACTATAAGTGATAATTCTGAAAATTGAAATTGTAATTTCACATGTAATAAATTAAAAGGAGAAAGAGGGTCTCATGAAGAAAGAGTTGTTTCCGTTGTTGAATGTGAAAATAGATGAAATGAAATAAATGGGGCCCATAATTTGGAGACAAAAGAATACAGAGAAATTTCCACCGAAGAATATTTAGAATATCAAAAGTCAAAATTGTATGTGAAAGATGAGCATGAAGCATATAGAAGTGATATTCCTAGAGAAGTGGAAGACAAAAAAGATAGAGATAAGGTCTCTTGCCTATAGTATGGCATGGTGAAAATCCATGATGGAAGGGTCGTAGGAAAAAGAGGAGCCAACCGCGTGAGTGGCTCCACTAGAAGACCCAAAATTCTATTGAATATTGACTTTAAAGAGGTGGAAATAGGCCATTTTTTTCCAATTGACTTTCGATTGTAATGGTTTATTCTACTTAGAGAATATAGAATAATTCTACGACCTCTTTTTGTTCAGGAGAGAACAGAAGTCTAAATAGGAATCAAAATGTTTTTGAAGTTGTGTCTTGCTAATGGGTTTTTTAGGTTTCTTTCCTTAGTAGTTACAGATGGATCATGCATGATTGATCATCTAATGGAAATTTATGGTCAACCATTGGAGACTCAAGCACTATTTTCTCTTCTTTGCGGTGTACCTTTTAGATGTTAAAAAAAAAATTCTTTGCATATTTCATACAAGCATTAAATAATAAGTTGATTGAATTTGTATTCCATAATGGGGAGGATTGTGGAAGGGGAGTTTGTTTAAATGAGATTGATTTTCTTGGGTTGAATAACATCAAGGTGGAGTGAGAAGAAATAGATACTTTGCAAACTATGGAAAAACTTAAGCATGATACTTCTACTCTATCCATCCCAAAGATGAAATTTGAGTTTGGCACGAGGAGATAAAAAAAGTATGATGTAATAGAGTGAGTTTTTAGAGAGGAAACTTCAAAGCATAAGTCTAGAAAGGTGGACCCACCTCTGATTTTTTATGCCCTGCTTCCCCTAAATATTAATAGTGATGATTCTAAATTTTACAAAGGCATAAAGGATGAAAGGTATAAAGAAATGGAGAATAGAGATGATAATATATATATGAAATTTCCAATGTTCCCTAATGTGATTGGGAGCATGCTAGGCCAAAAACTAGCACTTCTAAAAGACAGACAATAAACTAAAACATAGAAGAAAATACTACAACTTAACAAGATGAAATATAGACAACACATAGGATAGATCAACCACTCTTTCTATCAAATGTGAGAAATAGTCTCCAACTACATACTAATTTTTAGGGAACATGTGGAGCATGTAAAGTTATAATAACTAACGATGCAGTTCAGGTATAGCAGATTGTAAATGCAGAGATGGAGAAATTAATTTCTACCAACACTCCCCCTTAATTTCTACCATAGATGCTATGACATTCAAAAAAATATTTCCTCTTGATCATTGTCTTAAATTTGTCTCAATTCTAGTATCTAAATAAACTCTTCAAACTTTTTCAAATTCTTTCAGACTTCAAACCATATGTACAATCTTATAATTCAGATTGAACCTAGGAAATCCCATCATTCTCTTGAGATACTCTAATCATGAGCTATGGCACAATTGATCTCTAGTAGATTGTAGGTTTAGTGTGAAACCATTGTATTTTCTCAAAACTTCCCACTGGGCCATACTATGGGTACTTGGGGATCCTCACTTTATTGGGATCTCCTATCCTATTGCTTATAAAAATTTAAAGATAACGCTTCATCATTTAACAATATCATTCCCTTGCCTCTCAACCTAGATAATTATTCATAAACTTCCTACGAAAGGAAATTCAAGACACAATAAAGAAAACATATAATGACATACTCCAAACCTACAATCGCCTCAAGCTACAACAATAATTCACTCTTTCTTTCACTAATTGTAAATAATTTTTGCTATTTTTAGTTAACACATGCATAACACCTTTTCCCATCACAAAAATTACACTATCATTTCTCAATTATACTTATTCCAGAGAGTCACCCAAATAAAAAAATTATTTATAATCTCATGTTATCTGGTTGCTACAACCACTATCTAAAAAATATACATCTTTAGTTCTTTCTTGAGTAAAATGACAAGTTATACTTAAGATTCTAGAATTATTATTAGATACATCTAAATAATTTGCATTTTTTTTATCCATATCTTCTTGTTTCTTCTTACATTCATTTGTGAAATGACCATACTTCTTATAGTAATTTGATACAATTATAGTTTCATTGAAGAATCTAAGAACTTAACCAAATTATCTATATAAATGATCTTTATGGATCTTTATTATCTCATGAATCTAGAATATCTAGGGATATGAATTCCACTTTAGAGAATACTTTCAAATATCATTTATCTTCTAGTAGTAGAAGAGGAAATTGATTTTTACAGGAAGAGGAAGAGGCAGAGGTGGATACATTAATTTACAAATCAAGGAGGGAGGACTAGAAAATTCTATCATAGTTACAATAATAGAGGACAAGCAAGAAACCAATTCCAAGAGAAAATATAATAATTTAGAAAAACTCATGTTCAATGTTACACTAATAACATTGAATACAAGTTTTTATCAAAAATTTGTATTTTCTCGTGGAATGTGTTTCTTTCTCATCCTCTATTATTGGAACTATTATAGAGCTAGATAATCCTCCCTCTTTGATTTGTTTTCATTTTTCCACCTTTACCTCTTCCTAATCCTCTAAAACTTGATCTTCCTCATCCTCTGCTAGAAGAGACGTGAGATCTGAAAGTATTCTTCGAAGTGGAATTGGTATTCATGCTTATTTTTTATTCATGTGACAATAAAGATCCAAAAACTTCATCCATAGATAAATTGAGTTAAGTTCTTAGATTCTTTAATGGAAACTACAATTGTATCAAATTTACTAGGCATACTTCTAAGAACTTTTTAAACCACTACTAGATCAGCTATATTTTCCCCTTACGATCACATTTTATTAACAGGATTCATAACATCAGTATAAAAAATGACCTATAGAATTGGTCCACCCATATGAAGATTTTAAAAAATTATCCTTAAATTTTGTAACTTAGCTACCTTTACTTTGTTTGTACCTTGGTAAGAAATTTCAAGTGCATCCCAAGCTTGTTTGGACCTTTTTGTTGCAACAACTCTGGGAAACACTAAATCATCCATGAATCATTGAAGGAAGAACAAATCCTTACTAACCTTCTTCTTATTCTCTTTCAAGAGATCTTTATCTTCTTGTGGTAGATCCTGATAGCCTACCTGATTTTGTGGTTCTGCAAAACCATTTTCTAACAAATACAAAATATCTTCTGAATAAAATAAAGTCTTCATCTTAACCGACCCAAATTCATATTTCTTACCATTGAAAATGGGAATTTGAGGTTGAGAAACGCTACTACTTGTTATCATATCTGCAAATTCAACTCCTTCAAGGACCAAATTTCTTGTATGACCTGAAACTTGAATACTAAAACCTTTAACAAACACAAACAATTCTTTTCCTTTTAGCTACATATTGAGGACAACTCCAGCTTCTTTGCAAGTTAAACTTCACAATAGCATAATCACTCCTAGAAATCGCAAGGGCCTAGCTCTAACACCAATTTGAAAGATAGACAATAAACTAAAATATAGAAGACTATACTACAACTTAACAAACTGTAATGTGCAGAAGACATAGGAAAGATCAACCACTCTTGCTAACTGTAGACATGCTAAAATGGATAGGCTTGCGACTTTACATTAAAAACACTAATTTTCCATCTATTAATTAATGGTTTTTTAATCATTAATTAATCATCTATCTTCTTCTAAATACATTTCTCAAATCATCTAATCCAA
>MU226169.1:4546496-4558593 GCA_018584345.1 Thuja plicata
AAATACATTTCTCAAATCATCTAATCCAATTCCCAAAATTAATTAAATAATTAATTTTATTTAATTAATCAAGCTTTAATTGATTAATTATCATTATTTAATTAATTAAACTCAATTTCCTATAGTTCAAATCCAAATATTTAAACTTACTAATTACATTCTTCCAATTAAATTAATTTCAATTAAATTAATTTAATTTCATCAAATAAAGTAATTCTTAATCAAAAAGAATTCAATTATATCACATGTTTAAAATAATCATTAAATAAATGAATTAAATACTCATTTATCTTCAAAGAGATAACTCCAATAACATCACATGGGTTACTCCACCCATCTCTCCAGTCCACATGGGTAACTTCACCCACCTCTTCAGTTCAAAAAGGTAACTCATAATTAGCTTCTCAGTTAACCAAACTCTATCTCCTCTTAACCAAATAAAGAGGTGGAGTTTACTGAGGATCTCTCCTATTCCTTTTGATCTCAACCATTCATCTTCCCATATCTGGGATTGATCTCAACCATTCATTTCATCACCAATTCCTATGTAATGAACCCTTCATAACCATTTGAAGGATCCAGGATTTCAAGCTCTTGTGCGCCATTACTATGTCAGTTTGGTTCTAGCATTCAAGCCATCTTGCGATCACACACACTTTTCAATTATCAAATTTTGGACGCTTCTCAAGTCATAGACGCTGCCCCGCCAATACTGAGCATCAAGAATAGTGTTTCAAAAGGAGTAGAGAGAAACAATAGAAGCTTCAAGCATCGAGGGGTTTGCATTCGTTTGTCTTCCTTTCTCTTGCTTGTACATTTTATTTCTCACGTTTCTATTATTCGTTTAGTAGTTATTGTATACTTGATTTGCATTCACTTGTGAACCTTGGCTACTAACCCCCGCCCTTGGAAAGCTGTGGGAAATTGGAGAGAGAGGCGTACATTTTGCTGAACCTGATGTGAAGAAACAACCCAAATATCTCTTGCAGACGAAGAAACGAATAGATCAACCACGGCCGTATAGTCAAAAATTTGAAAATCTTACTTTTCTTCGATATCTCTATTATTTTTTAGTTGCTGGAATTTTGCCGCAATCGCCCATACTGTGCCACAATTGACTGGTTTAATACCGCAACTGATTGTAGGCTTTCGCAGTTATTCTGGCCATTTTCTTAACTCTGACTTCTGGTATTTTGCCACAATCGTACGATCCATGCCGTAATCACAAGGAGTTTACCGCAGTCATAATAATTCTGCCGCAGTTGTCTGATCCATGCAGTAATCAATAGCATTTTGCCATAGTTGCAACTTAATTACCGCAATCGATAGCACTTTGCCGCAGTTGAAAGTTTGTTACCGCAATCGACAGAAGTTTATAGCATTTGCCAGAAGATTGTCGCAACCGCAACAAATATTGCAAATATCAGATCCAAATATTTTTCCCATCTACTTTTTAATTGACATTCTTTGTGGTTTCTATGCAGGATTGGATCAAAGTCGTCAAGGACAGAGGAGGGTAAGTTTTGGTAAGCACCATTTCATTTTTTTTCAAATGTTTCACATATTCTCATTTTTTTGCGAATAATCCCTTTTGGTACTAACTTGTTTAAACAACACAAACTAAAAGGAATTCATTTGTCGATTTGGGTTTTAAAAAGAATAGTGCTTGCAAAACATATCACACCTCATATTTCAGATTTCGGCTTAAAATTGAACAAAGGCAAAAAATATTTCATTTTGGTGCTTTAAAATTGAACAAGCAAATCAACACCTACTTTTTGGGCTTAAAATTGGACATTTGTGCTTGTATGGTGGTGTAGCTTAGTTCACATTTCAAAATTGGAGCTTAATCGATTTACCTTGTGTCTTGAGTTTTGGGTGCACTTGCACAAACTGTTAGATTACAAACCTTTATTTTTTTTAGAAAGGCCTGTCCAGGCAAAGCTCTTCTTCCTTGGAGGATGACCTTAAACCGGTAAATCCTTCCGACCAGTATATAAACAAGGCATGAACCAAAGTTCTGTCTTATCTAGCTAAGCTCAGGCAAGGCATGTTGATAATAGTCTGGATCGGGTGAATATCCCTAAGGAGCCAGCATGATCAACTAGGCTCTTAAGTGAGTCACGCACATACAAACCGATTGGAGAGACACCACAGACTCTTACTACAACCTTGATTAAATATAGGCCAACCCATTTTTACCTCCGAACAGATATTTTATTATAGTGCAAGGGGTTGCAGAATTCCCCCCAAGATTCCCAACATATGTGTCCCACAGTATTTGTGTAGTGAAAGAGATCTTCACTCCACGGCAACAATACCTGGAAACGACAAAAACACGGGCACCTACAACGTGAACCTTTGTGTCCTAGTAGCGTGACAATTGTTGTGTGAGCTAACAGACATTCAAGAATTGGGCCTATAACATTATATTTTGAAGCCAATTTGACCTAGATTAATCTGATTGTTCTTTGTTGAGACCTCGTGATAACATTGCAACTTGAAAAAGTTGTAGAACATACACAACCTCAATCTTCATTTCTCAAAATACAGTGTCTATTATACTTGTTCCTTTGATCAGTTTCTGAAAAATGCAAAACGAAATATTCAAACTGTCAAAATGAGTCAAACATGTTAAATTCTAGGGTTGTCAAAATGTCAACTATCTTGCAAATCTGAAGCCTTATGTGTGATAAAACACCACAATCGACCTTTATTTTCACCGCAATCAGTGAAATTATACCACTTTCTTTTGACAAGAGATATTATATTCCTATTCTGACCTGAAAACCTTGAAAATAATTCCTCATTAGGTGTCAAAAACTAGTGTTTATCCCAGGAAAATGCAAAGAACATTGTGTGAATCTCTAAACATTTAAGATTACCCTTTCTCTATAAAACACGACTACTATCTAAAAACATTGTTAGTTCAAAAGTTTACACTCAAAATATCTTGATCTCATCTTATCAAAACATCATCATCTTTTTCAAATTGACTTTGTCCAAGACAAAGGTCAGAAAATCCTATCTTTTATCACCACTTTGAGATCAAGTTATATCAAAATCTGTCCTTAGAATTACCTTTGTCGAAAAACATAACTCAGACTTTGTCTTAGAAAGGATCCTCTTCTTTGTTTTCTTTATATCACTTGTTTTAGTTACAAAACCTGGACCACACTATGTCTCAAACACCTCATGGAGGACCTTACACAAGGTCTATGGCTAGAGCTCAACCGGATGAGTCATACATCAACCGGTTCCCCGCTTGGGAAACAGAGCAAGAGAACGATCCCTTCGTGAACACTAGTCATACCCTATTCATTGAGCCCCCCCGTGGGGCAGCTTTTTTCCAAGATATCATAGAAGCAGAGATTGAAGATGTGGAACAAGACACCTACTCCACCAAAGTAGTTGACGCCATTGTAGAGAGGAACCATGAACGTTACTTGGCCATGCTAATAAAGAAGGGAGTCAAGCTCCCCGCTGAATTCAGCATATCAACTATATGGCCTGAAAACCCTCTCGTAGGTCAAAACACTACTCCTCAGATATTACCGATTGTGTCATAGATCTTACCAACATTGACTTTACCTACATCAAGGTAGACTGTGTCCAATCAAACCAATGACCCAACCCGAGCTAGCACATCATCTACTCAAGGCATGACAAAATCGCAACCAAGTGCACCTATGATCACTAGTATGCCTTCCATCCCCCAAAACTCTAGTTATTCTGAAACAATACTGCTGCTGCAATCCATCCACACTAACCTTGGGATCGACACATCATTCCCATAAGGATCCACCCCTGTAGGACCTATTTTCAGTCAGGGCCAGCCCAAAACTACATCTTTGCCCATCCAACCTCCGCAATAGCAACCCCAGCTTCAGTTGCCTCATATCCAACCTCCGCAACAACAACCCCAGCTTCAGTTGCCTCATATCCAACCTCCGCAATAGAAACCCCAGCTTCAGTTGCCTCACATACAAACTCCGCAACAACAAACCTAGTTTCAAACCATACCTCAGTAGCAGCAATACCTACCCCACCATTATCAAAACTAGTTTCAGTCACGACAACAAACACTTCAAATCCCCCCTTGGGCCACTCATATCCCTATAGTTACAAATCACTTGGTGGGAAATCAATATCAAGTCCCTAGGATGAAATCCTATGTTCCTACTCAAGGGACATAGAGGCGCAGCCTCATACCCAAAACAGCGCAAAGGAATGTCCACACGCATCAGCCGCAATATCAAACAGACATGCTAATGCAACAAATGCAAAACCTTCAAAGCCAAATGTTGGATATGCAGAATCAGGGACAAACAAAATCCTATACCATAGAGGATTTATACCCCTATCCCTTTGATCATTCGATTCTATGTCTCCATTCCCAAACCACTTCTCAGTGCCAAAATTTGACAAGTATAGGGGTAGCACTGACCCCATTGAGCATATACAAGAGTTCTTTGCTAGTTGCGTTGAAGTCACTCATGATGAGACATATGTAATGAGGCTGTTCCCACAAAGTTTAGCCAGACCAGCAATGGAATGGTTCTCACATCTACCTCATGGCATTCAGTCTTGGGGAGAATTGGCTAAAATGTTCATTGCACATTTCCATCACAACATCGAGCGCAAGGTCAACATCAAGGACCTTTGTGACATAAAAAAAAAATATGGAGAGTCCTTTGTGAAATTCCTACAGAGATGGAGGAACACGACAAACTGTATAACATATGACGTGCCTGAACAAGACTTGATAGTCATGTTTGTTGACAGTCTGATCCCAGATATGTCATTCACAATAGAACTACAGTTAGCACCCAACTTCTCACAACTCATCGAAAGAGGAGTTTGGTGTGAGCAGAACTTGGTCAAAAGAGGAATCCTTAAAGACCCTACGCAAACGAACGCAAATAAGAATGCAATGGAAAAGGCTAAGTGGTGGAACAAGAACAAAAATGTCACTAGTGATGGTGTCATTGATGTAAAGATGGTTAACTATGCGCAACCCAAGGTGTCACTGCAAGGTGCACCTGTGGTAAACCAAAACCCCACAGGTCCCACTCAACAAGCATACATCCACAACCAACCTCCCCCCACGCAAGCAGCCACTGTGTCAAACAATAAACAATAGAATCAACGCAAACCACGGTTCTAATTCCAACAAAGAGATTTCACACCATTGGGAGAACCAATAGAATCCACTTTACGTAAGTTGATACAATCAAACACCATCACTCTCCCAGCAATCATAGACTTTGAACAAGATGAAAACAAACCAAGGTGTTACAATGACAAAAACTTCTATGAGTTTCATCGGGTACGTCAAGGGGCACAAAATAGCCAACTGTTACCATTTGAAACATGCTATCCAAGATCTCATTGACATAGGGATCATTGATGTGACGAACACTCAAGCTAAAGGCACAACCGATCACACCATTTTTAATGATACATTCCATGATCACAACAAGGGAAAAGCCTTCGGGTCTGGTGGAAAAACCAATAAAGTTAACTATACATACGATAATAGTGATAATATCATAAATTGCCTAAATCCTTTAGATAATCATGTGGCCGCGATCACCATCAGGGACCAAGGAAACAGTTGTGATGTAACCACTTGTCGTGCTAGAGTTGTCTTGAAAGGAGTACCATCCTTAGCTACTACATCAGCCAATCCTATAGCAAACTCAGATCCACAAACAAGCATAGTGGACTAGCTAAAGCGCGCACCTACCCAGATATCCATGTTTGACCTCTTGCGCATATCTCCGCAACATAAATTAGCACTTGACCAAGCACTTCAAAATGTAGCAGTCCCAAGGGACATAACACCAGAAAGCTTCCAAACAATGGTCAATCATATAGCAGATAAAAAGCATGCCACATTCACAGACAATGATGTGCCACCACATAAACCCTTGCATAATGATCCTCTACACTTGCTTGTCCAAATCCACAAAAGCACTGTCCGTAGAGCCCTTGTTGATGGTGGAGCTAGTTTAAACATTTGCACTCTGAAACTAATCAAACAACTGGGTTATCTGAATCAAGCATTGAT
This sequence comes from Thuja plicata, assembly GCA_018584345.1. NCBI lineage: Eukaryota > Viridiplantae > Streptophyta > Pinopsida > Cupressales > Cupressaceae > Thuja > Thuja plicata. The sequence goes on from MU226169.1 coordinate 4,552,570, forward strand.
GTCACCCAAAGGATAAATATCAGATCATATGATGAAGAGGAAAGATCCTCTAAAGGTATTATTATTCTACCTGTTCACATTGGTCTTGTGGTAAAAAACACACCCTTCCAAATTTTAGACCTAGAATTGGGATACAACATGTTATTAGGGAGACCGTGGATACATGAAATGCAAGCTATATAGTCAACATACCATTAATGCATCAAATTCCCTCACCAAGGGGAGGATATTATCATAGAAGGAGATCCCAATCCCTTCCAATATTGCAATGCGGTCCAAATCAGCACTGATAACCAAGTACCATTGAACCAGGATGCAAGTATCCAGCCTCTTCAGAATCAAATCCCAAGGATGTCACATGAGCAGCAGGTAAGATAGTCATTCACCAAGATGCCAACATCCCATCTAGTTCAAAAATAGATCTTAAAGTTGTCACGAAAAAAGCAAGTAAGATATCCATCACAGACAAAGGATGTGGTGAATATAGATATGAAGAGGCCTTCACAATCACACACATGCCTTTAAGCCCCAGAAATCATGGTATGCCACCACCTGTCATTGCAACAAAAACGTAGCAACCAGTCCTTTTTAGATGTCCACCAACAACCTTTGTCTGATGGGGGGACATAGGGGAGGAGAATCCTTTTGAGCAAGACGTTAATGCTTGGTTATACAGAGACACTCCTGAGACAGTCCGGCCACCCTTACCTTTGGCAAACTATGGTAACGGTTACAAAATGATGCAAAGGTTTGGGTACGATGGTACAACCGGATTGGGGGCAAGGCAACAGGGCATATATGAATTGCCTATCCCACCAACCTAAAGAAACACTAGAGGTTTGGGCTATGGGAAACAAGGCACTAGTCCTGTGGTTCAAGACATCCAAGTCAATCACACGCAAATAGCACAGATGCACCGGGGGCACAACACTGAGCATATCCTAATAAGAAACATATTAGTGTAGTTGTTTCCCATCGAAGAGGGATCCACACAATCCCAAATAAACTACACTTAGCAATCAATGATACCTAAGGAAGTGAGACATCAGAAGAACATTCCTTTGAGACTGACTCCAATGAGTATGAGTGGCAATCCCTCCATGACTCTGAACCATTAATCCCTTACTTTTTCCCTCAAGTCGATATTATCATAAACCTAGCAGACCTATTTGAACAACTGACCATTACCAAACAACCTTGTATAGACAAACATATCATCCATCAGACCTCAAGTGGTGCGTCCTCATCACAGTCCAATTTTGTAGGCACCATATTTGTAGTCCCGTTCAGTCAAACAAAGCCATACAGTAGTGAAAGTGTCTGTCTTGTACATCTTGAACTTATAGAGTGGGATCAACAAGGACCACCTGATCTTGATTTCTTTGAAAATGATGAAGTGATAGCTCATTTTATGGGACTAAGAGAAGGCATTTCGTCAGGAGATCACAAGGTAGGATTCTCTATCAACCTAGACAGAGAAGCATACTTTGGGGAGGAAGCTCCGCTTTCCAGTCCACAAAAGAATAAAGAAATAAAAGTTAAAAGGCTAAAGGAAGATGTATCTTCTAGCGAAAACCTCACAGAGGTGCTAGAAGATGGAAAGAGAGAACTCCTCCCCTTAACAGAGGAGAAATCAGCACTACTAGTTGAGGAGATAGAAGAAGTCAACTTGGGGGATGACAAGAACCCAAAGAACATCTATTTGGCACAATCTCTCACCCCTGAGGAAAGAGAATAGTTCATCGGTTTCTTCAAGGAGAGAATGATCAATTTCGCATGGTCTTATTTAGATATGCCAGGATTAGACCCAGAGTTGGTACTACACCATCTCCCATTGTTACCAAATGTAAAACCTGTCAAACAGAAGATAAGAAAGATGCATCCTCACGTTGCGTTATTAGTCAAAGAAGAACTGAAGAAGCTCCTGGATGCTAAATTCATCAGACCTATACCATATGCAGATTGGATATCAAATCTGGTACCGGTTACGAAGCACAGTGGACAAATACAGATTTGCACAGATTTTCAGGATCTCAAAATAGCATGTCCCAAAGATGACTTTCCTTTACCAAACATCGACATGATAGTGGACCTAACTGCAAGGAACGAAATGCTATCATTGATGGATGGCTTTTCAGGTTACAACCAGATAAGGATAGCACTAGAGGACCAACACAAAATAGCTTTCACATGTCCTTGGGGAACTTATTGTTGGAATGTCATGCTGTTTGGTTTAAAGAATGCCGGAGCCACATATTAAAGGGCCATGACTACTATATTCCATGATATCATTCATAAGACAATGGAAGATTATGTCGATGACATACTAGAAAAGTCCATACTTCAAAAGGATCATCTAAAAGTCTTGGGACCTATCTTTGATAGAATGGAGGAATTCAAAGTCTGACTAAATCCAAAAAAGTTTTCATTCGGTGTCACAGCAGGAAAATTAATAGGGTTCATAGTATCACACAGAGGAATTGAAGTGGATCCAGCAAAGGTCAAAGCAATATTAGACATGCCTCCACCATTGAACCTGAGACAACTACGAGGGTTACAAGGAAGGCTCCAATCAATAAGACGCTTTATAGCTCAACTGGCAGACAAGTGCCACCCATTCCAACATCTATTACATAAAGACATCAAGTTCATATGGACAAAACAATGTGAACAAGCATTTCAGATATTCAAAGACTACCTTCTTAAAACTCCTATATTGGTACCACCAGTGCAAGGTAGACCATTGCTACTATACATCTCAGCAACAGAATCAGCGTTAGGGGTCCTTTTGGCACAACATGATGATGCAGGGAAAGAGAGGGCCATCTACTATCTAAGATGAATGTTGGTTGGATATGAGCTAAACTACACACCAATAGAGAAGTCATTCCTGGCAATTGTGTTCACTTCTCAAAAGCTAAGACACTACATGTTGAGTCATCAAACAAAATTGGTTGCACATATTGATCCTCTCAAATACCTATTAAGCAAAGCAGCGCTCACTGGAAGATTGGCAAAATGGGTAATGATCTTAAGCGAGTTTGACATTGAGTATGTAGACAGAAAGGCTATCAAAGGACAAGTGATCGCCGATCAACTAGTAGAGGCACCGATTCAAGACCACCAGCCAATTATCTCTAATTTTCCTGACAAATCTATCATGACACTACAACTAGTGATCGAAATATGGCAACTTTATTTTGATGGGTCATGTACAAACCATGTAGCGGGGGCAGGGATAGTACTTATCACCCCAGATCATGACACAATTCCAAAGTCTTTTAGACTCAACTTCCAATGCACCAACAACATAGCAGAATATGAAGCATTGTTCATCGGTCTAAAGATAGCTATTCAATGGAGAATCAAGAACCTGAAAGTCTTTGGTGATTCACAGTTGGTCATTAGCCAGGTTAACAATGATTACATGACCAAGGATGAGAAGATCATACCTTATAGAGTGCAGATGGAACAACTATGTACCAAGTTTCATTATATTCTCTTCAAGCAAGTCCCAAGAGCACAGAACAAAGAAACAGATGCAATGGCTACCATAACATCACTAATTGATATGCCAGGTAATGATACTAAATTCTAGTTTCTAGTGGAGCAACTCTTGATGCCATCACATCAAGCATCTATCACAGAATTAGCATGTGTCCTTGTTGGTCCTGAATCCCCATGGTACCAAGAAGTCTATAGCTATCTCCAAAACAATGTCTAACCCCCACGCTTGGAAAGCTGTGGGAAACCAGAGAGAGAGGCATATATAGGGGTAAGAGTGGTAAGAGTGGGATCCCACTCTTACCCCCAAACCTGTCTAGAAACCAAAGAAAAGCCCTCATACGACAAGCCTCTAGGTATACAATCCTCTCTACTACTCTATACAGACGAAGTCTCGATGGAACATTATTATGTTGTCTCACTTCCATGGAATCCTAGAAATCTTTGTATGAGGTACATGAAGGAACATGTGGAACCCACAGAGGTGGAAACAACTTAGCTAAGAAAATAATCCGCATGGGATACTATTGGCCAACAATAGAGACAGATGCACACAAGCATGTTCAAAAGTGTAAAAAGTGTCAAATTCACGGAGACCTCATCCATGCACCGGCCAAGGAATTAAATCCCATCACATCACCATTACCATTTTCAATGTGGGGATTTGACCTAGTGGGCAAGATAACACCCTCTTTAACAAACAGACACAAGTACATCATTGCAGCAACAGAGTACTTCACAAAGTGGGTGGAAGCAATTCCCCTCACCTACATCACAGGAAAAAAAATAGCAATGTTCATGCTCAATCACATCATCTGTCGATATGGGATCCCCCAAACAATCCTAACGGATCATGGTACCCCTTTCCAAAACAAGGATGTTGAAGACCTATGTGAGCAGTTCCATATCAAACAAGGTTTCTCCTGATTTTACTACCCTCAAGGAAACGGACAAGCCAAAGCTACTAATAAAACAATCTTGAAGATTCTAAAGAAAACAGTGAATGAATCAGGGCGAGACTGGCATCTACAGCTTAGTCCTGCATTATGGGCATACAAAACTAGTGTGAGAAAACCAACGGGGGAAAATCCTTTCTCCCTAGTCTATGGAATAGAGGCGGTATTACCCCTCAAAGTGGAAATCCCATCCCTGAGGATATCATTGAAAAACCTAGTTTCCGATGAAGACTATAGAGTAGGAAGGCTCATTGAACTAGAGTTGCTGGATGAAAGAAGACAACATGCTTTCGACGACTTACAAGGCTATCAAAATCGCCTTAGAAGGAACTATCACAAGAAGGTAAAGCCATGCATATTTGAGGTAGGAGACTTTGTCATCATGGAGAATTAGAAGAAGCAAACAGAACAAGTCAAACCTGGGAAATTTGAGCCAAACTGGTTAGGACCATATATCATTATCAACTCTGCTCAGAGTGGGGAATTCATATTAGCAACACCAGAAGGAGATCAACTCCCTGGTTACATCAAAAACATTCACCTGAAGAGGTTCTACCCTTAAAGGTCTCTATGGTTGGGAAACTTATCTACATATTCTGAAAAATACCAAAAAAATCAAAAAATACAAAAGTTACCTTGGTGAAAACCTGGAAATCAAGCTCCTTGGTGACAACAAAAAAAAGAAAAAAAGTAAAGAGAAAACAACATCGCTCTCTCAGTGAAAACCTGGTAAACAGGCACTATTGAGTAGGTACCTTAGTGAAAACCTGGCAAACAGGCGCCAAGTGTTCAAAACCAGCTTTACCATCAATGAGCTCCAAAGGCTTGAGCCCACTCCAAATGGCAAGACTGACTATCCCAAACCATATCTCGAAGAGCAAACCCCTAAATGCAAAGCACTTACCCATGGTTACTTATTGGTCCACGAGACTAGGGGGCGATTCCAAAAGATCTAAAAAATCCTAAAAAATTGAAAAAATCATCAAAAAATCCTAAAAAGATCAAAAATCAAGAGAAAAATCAATCTTCATAAAAAACATTCAAAAAATTGCAAAAAACCCAAGCAATAAAACCAACTCGGTCATCAAAATAGAAAGGGGCAAGAGCACCCAGTCAATCAATTATCACAATCATCGGCTTTCCAAACCAGCATTGGGCCCATCTGACATAGCTTGATCAGTTGCCAAATTGATCAATCAAAATCTATCAATAAAATTGCCATAATCATGAGCTTTGCGAACAAGCATTGGGCACATCTGACACAGCTTGATCAGCTGCCAATACGATCAGAACAATTCAAATCTATCATATCATTACTGTCACAATCATGAGATTTGTGACAAGCATTTGGCCCATCTGACACAGCTTAATTAGCTGCCAACACGATCAATCAAAACAAGACAAACAAGCCTATCCAAAGAGTTGACCAATCAAGACATCCACTGCATCGAAGAACCAAGAAAAAATGTTGACTAGGTCAGTCAAGTCAGTCAGATGTCAGTCTATATTTCGGGGTTATGTTCTTAAGCTACTCCAGGATCCACCATGTGAGGAGAGTAGCTAT
>MU226169.1:4564059-4574094 GCA_018584345.1 Thuja plicata
AAGAGTCAATAACTAACATTGCAGTGCAGGTATAATAGATTGTAAATGTGGAGAGAGAGAGAGAGAGAGAGAGAGAGAGAGAGAGAGAGAGAAATTAATCCCTACCAACAACTTTTAATATATCTCATGGGCTTTGTGATTCATCATCTTGGTCCCATGGACCACCTTTCAATAATTGCCTTCTCATCAATTTCTAGGTGCTTATTTCCTCTACAAGGCATATCTGAGGGAAGTCGGTAGCTTTCCTTGCCAGCAATGGATGGAACTAGTGTTGTGGAGTCCTTACAAGCTACAAAACAGAAATGGATGAAACTAGTGTTGTGGAATCCTTACAAGCACAAGCTACAAAAGAAAGGGTTGGTCTTTGTAGTTAGATAAAAAAGAAGGTTGATCCTGGATTTGAGACTTATGCTGCAAAAGCTAAATATATGTTACGTTGGGATATTAGATTTTTGAATGAGAGCCTTCATGAGGATAAGTATGACATTAATGGGAAAGAATTATGACCATTTCTCTCTTTGTTCAAAGTATTAGATGGCCTTTTTGGCCTTGCAAAAATATTTTTTCCTGTTGACATTGAATCGATGAATGGTCTTGGTCTAGTGTGGAACAAGAATGTGATGTTCCATGCTATCAAAGGCTCATCAAACAACCTGGTTGCATATTTTTATTTTGATTCATGTTGAAGGCCCACAAACAAAAGAGGTGGTGTATCAATGGATGATGTATTTGGCCAAAGTTGCATCCTTGCACAAGATGCCAGTTCAGTAAGATTACCAATAACACACATGGTTTGCAATCAGACTCCACTAGTGAAAGATGATCCAAGCCTAATGACTTTCAGAGAGGTTGGGACTGTATTTCATGAATTTGGGCATGCTCTACAACATGTGTCTGTCAAAGAAGTTGAAGAGCTACTAGTACTAGGCATTCAAGATGTAGAGAAGGGGAGTATAGGAGCAAGTCACTATATTGTGTTCAACGGTTTTTGGAGGAATGTCTTTTGAACCTACAATTTTTTTTAAATATTATTATTATGGACTATTGGGCATAGTTACTTATTATGGACTATTGGGCATGGTTAGTTTAGATATTTTTGACTCTGAGAAGTCTCATTTGGAGTGTATGTGAATAGATTCTGGTAGAATTAAAATATTTCAAGGTGTAGTTATGATCTAAGATTTGAAATTTAAATACAGGGAATGGCAGTACATGCCTATGCTGGTTGGCCTTCAAGGGGAGATGGTTGGGGATGTGAAACCCAACAGTCAATTTGACTATTCATATTTACATGACTCTTCGACTGATTCTGTGCTTGAGAGTCGATGTAGACAACAACCAAACCAGTATAAAATTGTGTCTATTGTTTTGTTCTTAGTTTTTTATTTTTATTTTATGTCTACTTGTTTTAAATTTACAATTGAGGGGCATATTATTGGGATCCTCGAGGTGAGCCTGGGCCTCATATGATATGCTGACAACTGCATCAAATATTTTTTCTTCCAATGGAATATTCTACAGCAACTTAGAGAAGTTAGTTGCTCCAAAGATCTTATTTATTGCAGCAAAATGGGCTGCACCCAATTGCTATGTAGAGAAATAAGGGGAAAACACACATCCTTTCACACACTTTCTCCTCAGAAACTTACATGCTCCGTAGAGTGCTCCTCCTCTTGCCGCCATTACTATTGTAATTTCTGTTCACTTGAGTTCGGAAGAAACATAATTGAATACCCTATAAGTAGGCTAAAAACACCTTTCCGTTCCTAAGAAATCAAACAATATAATCTATGGAATAGATTGTCGATAAAAAAAATTGAAATGATAATTTTATTTCAGATTCCATTCACTATCACGTTCCCTAGCTGTTTTTCATTGTTCGGTATAATAACTGGCATCCATGGAACCAAAATTAAAAATTAATGCGAACATTATTGTAATAAACAGACTTAACTGTTGGGATTGGAATGCCAACGAACATTTTTCCTGTTGCTACCTTTGCCTCTTTAGCTACTCGGTTATGAGCTATTAAATAAGCTCTTCTCTTCATTGTAAACTATTCATTGCGTTAATACAATTCTTCCACTCTCACTGTGGATGTAGCCAATATTGTGGTGAACCACGATAAATAGTGTGTTCTGTGTTTATTTGTAATCTTCTCTTTTATTCTGTAATTCTATTTTTCATTTCAAATTCTTCAATACTACATTTGGTATCAGAGCTGGGCGAACAACTGATTGGAAATTTGGTGATTAAATTTCCTGAGAATGGAGGATAAGAAAATAGAGAAATTTGCAAGAAAGAACTTCAGCCTGTGGAAAGTGCAGATGCATTCCTTGCTGATCAAGCAAGATTTATCAATCACGCTCGAAGGAAAAATGAAGAAACCAACTGTGATGTCAGATGAAGATTGGAAGAAGATTGATGACAAGGCAATGGCATCAATTTTTCTTTCGCTGTCACAAAATGTCTTGTTCAATGTCTTGAACGAAAAGACAACAAAAGAAATTTGGGATAAACTTCAGAGCATGTATGAGACGACATTGGCTGCAAATAAAATCTTCATTATGAAGAGACTCTACAAGCTGAAAATGAAGGAAGGGGCAGCGATGTCAAATCATATAAATGATTTAAACACTTTGTTATGTCAAGTAACCTCGGTTGGTACGACACAAGATGATGAAGCCAAAACCATAATCTTGTTGTGTTCCTTACCCGACAGTTGGGATCCTATAGTTACAGCTGTTAGCACTTCAAATTCCACAATGAAGAAGCTAGTTTACGATGAAGTGGTTGCTACTTTGCTTAGGTAAGATATGAGAAGAAGTAACAAAGACATCTCATCTGGTGATGCTCTTACCATGGTCAGCACCGAGAATAGAGGAAGAGGTCAACATAGAGGCATAAATAATTACAAATGATGGTCATAATCCGGTAGAAGATCGTATTCTAGAGGAAGAGAAGGCGGCTGTTGGTTTTGTGGCAAAGTTGGTCATGTCAAGAAAGACTGTTGGAAGTATAAGCAGGCGCAAGAAAAAGTTTTGAACAGCAAAGAAAATGTCACTTATGACAAAGATGATGGTATTTTAATATTATCAACTACTAATACAAAATCTGATTCATGGGTAATTGATTCAGGAGCTTCCTTTCATGCTTCCTCTCTCATAGATGCTTTCACAAATTATCAAGAAGGTGAATTTGGAGAAGTATATTTGGGTGATAACAAAGCATGTAAAATCATTGGAAACGGTGATATTGTCTTGCATATAGAAGGAGGAGAAAAATTATTGGTCAAAGATGTTAGACATGTTCCTCAATTAAAGAGGAATCTGATTTCAGTCAGCCAATTATATACCCAAGGCTTCAAAACCGAATTCACGGACACATGGAAAATTGTCAAAGGCTCTTTGGCTATTGCAAAGGGAGATAAGACCAGTAGTCTCTATATTGTGAAATCCATTGATAAGGTGGGAGCTACTTTGACAGTTGTGTGCAGTGATGTTGCACTTTGACATCAAAGCCTAGGCCATATGAGCAAGAAAGGTCTTGAGGTAATGTTGAATCAGGATTAACTACCGGGTCTTCAATCTGCAAAGTTGGAATTTTGTGAGCACTGTCTTCATGGGAAACAAAAGCGGGTCAGCTTCTTGAAGAATGGTCATGACAAGAAGAAAACACCATTGGAGTTGATACACTCGGATGTCTTCGGTCCTACGGAGGTAACCTCTCATGGAGGAGTGAATTATTTTGTCACGTTTCTCGATGACTATACAAGAAAGGTATGGGTTAACATGCTTTCTAGAAAATCTGAGGTATTCTCTAAATTCAAAATTTTAAAGATCTTGTGGAAAATCAGAGTGATCATAAAATAAAGTGTTTGAAGATAGATAATGGAGGTGAATTTTGTTCGTTGGAGTTTGATAACTTTTGTGTAGATCATGGTATAAGAAGAATTAAGGTTGTTCCTTATTCATCTCAAGAAAATGGGGTAGCAGAACGGTTAAATAGAACAATTCTTGAGAAGGCAAGGTGCATGCTTTCCAATGCCGGATTGGGCAAAGAATTTTGGGCAGAAGCCTGCAATATAGTAGTCTATTTAATCAATAGGTCTCCTTCATCTCATCTAGAGTTTGGTATTCTAGAAGAGGAATGGCTGGGAAAGAGAATTTTATACTCACACATCTGAGTTTTTGGGTGTGAAGCTCATGTACATGTCCCTAAAGAAAGAAGGACAAAGCTGGATTTCAAATAAAAAGGGGCACATTTGTGGGATATGAAGAAGACAAATTCAGTTACAGAGTTTGGGATCCAGTTGAAAAGCAAATTATTCACAGTCATGATGTCATTTTCAATGAGCAAAATTTTCCAGCTCTTAGAGACATTGATAAGTCTGAAGGGGAATACATCTCTTTCAAAACTCTTACAAATGATTTGCCTCACATCTCCTCCCAAAGCTACAACATTGCACATCCCCAGCATATGACTCCCACATCCATTTTAGCTCCAATTTCGTCCATTATAGAATCTTCTAATTCTGATTTTTCTTCTTCCTACACACAATCTGCAGGAAATGTCAGTGTTTTATGCCCAATTAATAACAATTTTCAGCTACCTTCGTCTACCATGGGTTTCTCAACACCAGTGGACAGGACACATTCTTCAATTTTTGGAAACTCTGCTCCACCACAACACTCTATTTTTGAGTGGGTAGACTGCAAGCTAAATCGCGCTAGGTCTGCCCCACCCTTATCTGTGCCAAATGCTCTCTCCCTTGCACAATACATTAAAGTCTGCACCCACGTGCAATATAATGTTCCTCCTCCTGTGCAGCATAATCTTTCTCCTCCTGTGAAGCATGACTGTCCTCCTTCCTCCATGCACCCTGTCTGTCCTTTGCAAATAGAGCACAACCTACGTGAACCAGAGCAGGGTCTATGTCATCAGCTGCAAGGCATGCGTGAGCAGCAGCATGGCTCGCATGAACTATAGCCTGGACTGTGGGAAGACCAGCATGGGTCTTATTCTTCTTCCTCTGTCGATTCTAGTGGGATGCATAGAATGTTGGTGGATGGAACTTCCTCCACTGCAAAATTGCATGACATAACTTCCAGTGCTGAACAGAACAAAGCGTCTAATGATTGGTTTGTTACAAACACAAAATTGGGAGAATCTACTAGAGTCATTCTTTTGACTAATTCAAATTTTCAGCATGATGATTTGATGGCTCTTGGATAGAGTAGTGAAATTGTGGAAAATCTAGGATTGAGGAGATCAACCAGGCAGAAGAAATTTCCTTCAAAATTTGCAGACTATGAACGCTTATTTGCTGAAGAGGTAGAGCTCGAATTGTTAATTTCAGAGCAAGTTGAACCGGCCACTTATAAAGCCGCTTGTCTTAGCAGTGATAAAGATAAATGGATGACTGCTATGAATGAAGAAATGAGTTCGTTGGAAGGTAATCACACATGGGATTTGGTTCCTTTACAACAAAATTGGAAACCACTTAAGAACAAGTGGGTTTATAAACTGAAAGATGAAGGTGAGGTTTGAAATGCTATAAAGCTTGCCTAGTGGTAAAAGGATATGCTCAGCAATAAGGGATCGATTTCACAGAGATTTTCTCATCGGTTGTCAAAATGACAACTATCCAGACTGTTTTGGGACTCACAGCTATGTGGGATCTTGAATTGGAGCAGCTTGATGTCAAGACTGCATTTCTACATGGTGATGTGGATGAGGAGCTGTATATGGAACAACCTCAAGGTTTTATTGACAAAGGGCAAACACATCTTTATTGCAGGTTAAGAAGAAGTTTGTATGGGCTCAAGCAAGCCCTGTGACAGTGGTATTTGAAATTTGATCGCTTCATGGTTGAACAAAACTTCGTAAGATGTGAATCTGATCCATACATTTATTAGAAGAAACTTCCAAATGAAGAATTCGTTATTCTTCTTTTATATGTTGAAAACATGTTGGTAGCCGGTACAAGTTCTCAAATTGTTGGAGAGATGAAAACCAAGTTTGCAAGTAAATTTGCCATGAAGGACTTAGGGGCAGCCAAGAAGATTCTTGGTATGACAATCTCACGAGACAGAAAGAAGAAAGAAATTACTTTGTCTCAAAAGGATTATATTAACAAAGTTGTGGACAGATTTGGCATGAATGATGCCAAGATAGTTTCTACTCTTCTTGCTTCTCATTTGCAGTTGTCCTCTGAATTGTACCCAAAAACACAAGAGGAAAATGAATTCATGGACAACATTCCTTATAAATCAGCAGTTGGTAGCATAATGTATGCTATGGTTTCCACTCGTCCTGACATTGCCCATGCGGTGGGACTGGTAAGTAGATTCATGAGCAATCCTAGGAAGCTTCATTAGGAAGCTGTTAAATGGATAATAAGATATTTAAAAGGCACTTCAGATTAGGTTTTATGTTTTGGTGGAAACAATAAACAGCTACAAGGATTCACGGATTCAGATCTTGCCGGAGATTTGGATAAGCTTAGGTCTACTACCAGTTATGCATTCATGTTCTATGTAGCTACTATTAGCTGGGCCTCAAGGCTGTAACATTCTATTGCTCTCTCCTCGGCTGAAGCTGAATATTTGGCTCTTTTCGAAGGTGCTCGAGAGATGATTTTGTTGCAGCGATTACTTGGTGAGATGAAGTATCAACAAAATAATTATGTATTATTTAGTGACAGTCGCAACGCCATCTTTATGGCTCATAATCATACATCTTAGCGACTTTCAAAACACATTGACATTCACACTCACTTCATTCGGTATATGGTTGAAGAGAGCAGGTTTAAGGTTGAAAAGTTTGATACCAAAATCAATCCGGCAGATATAATCACAAAAGTTGTAACCAAAGAGAAGTTCGAATGTGCAAAAACTTCTCTTGGCCTTGTTAAGCGGAAGTAAGTCAACATGTAGAGTAGGGGGATGCCTGATCAGCTGAAATATCCGTTGACTTCCGGTGGGAGTTTGTTGGGATTCGAAGGCCAACGGACATTTGTCATGTCGCTGCCTTTGCCTCTTCAACTGTTTGGTTATGAGCTATTAAATAAGCTCTTCTCTTCATTATAAACTATTCATTGAGTTAATACAATTCTTTTTCTCTCAATATGGATGTAGCCACTATTGTGGATATAGAAAACTGTTGAAAATTTAAAAGAAATTGCTAAGCCTTACTTTATTCTCCATGTAATAATCGTACAAACCGTGTCAATTCTTTATCACTTGATGTTAGTGGCAGCCTGCATTGTATTTTAAATTACACTTAATGTCCGTCCATCGTGACATTAGCCAGCGTTTGTCAGGATGTGGGCTGCCTTCATAAAATATGGTGAAATGAGTGAGGACATCGTCCGTAGTTAGATTGAATCAGTGGTTATATCTAGTATGAAATTGTTAAGTTTCATAAAATATGATTTCTGAGAACATCTTTGGGAATGAAAAGTAGGAAGGGGAAATGATAATCACCGACAAGTTAGCCCCACCCTTGTCTGCTACCCAACTATGAAGTTCATCTCCAATCAGACAAATATCTAAACAATGCTCAGATTTGTCACTAATCGCATATACAAAATGTATTCTTAACTTCATTAGTGAAGAATCAATTTTAATTGCATCTGAAACTTCAATATCAAAAGCATCTCAATGTTTACTAAACAAAAGTTCTGTTCTATCAATAGTTTTGTTTTATTCATATTTCTGCAAGTTACAACTCCCATGTAAAGTGAACACTGACCTAGAAGAATTGCTTGGAGTGGTGACCATTGTTAATCATTTATCTGTCGTTTGAAAGTGTTTTCTTTTACATACTATATTGATATTAATATGAACTTGGTCTAATGTTTTTTCTCATTAGCAGAGTTTTTTTTTTTTTATGATTGATAAATCTGTCTACAGCTTTAATAGTGGGAAAATGACATAACTAAAAAAAGTTTGAACAATATGAATTAAATAAGAAGTTTGTTTATTATGAAGTTTCAGAGAGCATATATGAAATGTATTCTAATTATTTTTAAATGAGTAATCAATTCTAAGTCAATCTGAACATTAAATTTCAAAAGTATCTCAAGATTTATTAAACAAAAGATTTGCTCTTTTATATTTCTGCAAGTTCCAACTACCTGAAAAGTGAACACTAACCTAATCTCCTAGCTATAAAAAAATGGTTTGGAGTGGCGAGCATTTTTAATCATTAAGTTGTCCTTGCAATCAGTACTATATTGATATGAACTTTGTCCAATTAAGCATGGTTACTTATAATTAGAATTGATAAACCTTACTAGCTTTTTAAATTTTATTAATGAGATTGTACTTTATATAATTGAATAAGCTTGAGCAATAAGATTTAAATCAGAGATTTTTTGTTTTCATTTTTAGGGGAATCTTATTTTATACGTGTTTATTAAAATGGATTGAATACTAACAAGCTGCTCAGTTCTTGATATTTAATATCCTTTGGTTGGTTACAGCAATGAGTGCCGAGTAAATCATTCAACAGTGGGTATATAAAAGAACCCTCTAAAGAAAGTGTTGGTCATTCCCAACGTCATCTGCGACAATGTAAAGTTCATTCTGAGGCAGACCTAGTATCCTAGATGATATGCTCTCCACTGCACCATTTCATTCTTGTTCCATATAGAGAAAGTACATATAGAATGATTGGTTGCTCCCTACCCTAGGAAAATTAAAATATAAATAGAAGGACAATTATAAAACAAGTGCAATTGGCAAGCACTAAAGAAGGAGAGCTTTTTGTTAGGTGCAAATTTTGCCAGTCATCATTACCAGGCCTGCCGGATTCTATTCCTTCACAGGGTTCACCTGAAGTCAGCAACATGGACGTTGAGTATTGTGTTGAGCACTATATAAAGAAAGGATATGGAGGACACCTTGTAAAATATAAAATATTTAGGTGAAAGTACTTAAATAAATGATTTACATCAACTATGAAATATAAATTTAAAGAATAGAGAAAATGGATGCTCACGTTTATTTAAAATGTTGTGGTTGTTTTTCTTTCATATATTGTAATTTGATTTTTGATCTTTTAGACATGTATTAGGAATATATTAATAGTTGGAATATTGATTTATGTTTTGGAAGGTATTCATAGTTTAAATATTGTTTATGTTTTAAGTGCATGTTTAGGTCTAATCATTAAGTTTGTGATAACGAATTGTAGTTTCTAATTATAATTTTTTAGTTCAAAATAAAAAATATTAATACAACATTTAATAAGGAGAATATTATTTATATGTGTGTGTGTGTGTGTGTGTGTGTGAAATGAGTTGAGTAACTGAGAGGGGAGGGGTGAATCCGTTACCACAAAAACAAATTCAAGTCTCTTAGATGTCTTAAACAAATTTATCACTGTTGCTCAGTTAACACAGATATTCTACTATCACTCGGTTAACATAGAAAATCTTAAGATATTAACTATGATTATCCTTTAGTAATTAATTGCAGAAACATAAACCATAAAGAAAATAAAATGTACATAGATAACAACAAGATTTATCCTAGAAACCCAATATGGAAAAAGCCACCAATTGCAACTAGTTACTATTTTTCACTCTTCTGAAGTGAGCCCTATTAGGCTCCAAGTTTGTGAAAGGTTACAATAACACGCTGTTTAGTGTGACCCTCTTAGAGGATTTAATTAACCTGTAAGGATTGGCGCTGTTAGAGGTCTTCAAACACTTCAGTGTAAAAATGTCACCTTGTGAGAGGATTTACAAAAGACAGTTAAGTCTACTCTATAAAGAGATTTAGATCACTGCTACAATTGCTAGAGAGTAACAATGAATTAACCTATTTCAAAAAGTAACTGTCTTTGTTGATTCAGATATCTACTCTGGCTTTAATTACTTGATCCTCACTGATTGAATATTCTATTGCAGCTCTGTATGTTATGTCCTCTATCAGAATCCCATCTGATTTCACCTCCACACTTCATATAAAAAACACACACATCTCACTTACACACATTCAGTCCAAAAATGACCTTATATATATA